>SNQJ01S0177477.1:33116-49381 GCA_010110895.2 Picea sitchensis
TCTTTTTAGCCAACTTTGTATAGTTTTGGCCCTTTTGATGTGCTGTGGAGTTAATCCTTGTGCCATGGATGATTGTTTTTCTGTGTTGATGATGTTGAGTTCTTGTCGCCCTGTGCGGACGAAATTTCAGTGATAACACTCAGTGCTAGTCTCATCTCATCGTCTTGCTTTACATCACAACCATCAGGTTGGAAGCAAGATACTAGACTGGCTTTACGTCACAGCTGTCAAGATGGAAGCTTAGTACTAGTCACATCTCATCGTCTTGCTTTACGTCACAACCATTAGGTTGGAATCAAGATACTAGACTGGCTTTATGTCATAGCTGTCAAGCTAGAAGATCAGTACTAGTCACATCACATCTTTGTACTTTACGTCACAGCAATGAAGCTGGAAGCAAGAGATGTCTCATCACAACATCTACTCCCCCTTTCGAGGAAGGTCCTTTCGGACTATACCAAGATTATCTCGAAAGTGCTCAAACTTTACATGAGATAGAGGCTTGGTCAACACATCAGCAACCTATTCATTCGTGCTAAGGTACTAGAGGTTTATGGCTCCTCTCTACACCATGTCATAGATGTAATGATATCAGATCTCTATGTGATTCGACCTATCATGGAATACAAGATTCTTTGTCATCTTTATGCATCTCTGGTTGTCACATAGGATCGTGTTTGCTTTCATCTACAGGTCAAACAAACCGGTCAACAACTTTCGAAGCCATATAGCTTCGCAGCTAGCAGAACACACAACAATGTATTTTGCTTCCGACGTGCTGAGAGAAATGCTAGATTGCTTCTTACTCTGCCATGAGATCATTGTTGATCCCAAACTGAAACAACATCCTTAAGTGTTTTTCCTGTCAGAGACACTTCCTACCCAATCTGAATCAGTGTACCCACTCAATGTGAAATCATGATCTCCATCATAACTGAGACCACAATCTAATGTACCCTTAAGGTACCTCATCACATGTTTTGCAGCCACTAGGTGAACATGTCTAGGTTCTACCAGAAACTAACTCAAGGTGGTAGACCTAGGGTGGTAAACCGCCCACTCTGTCGGTCGTGAGGACTTTTTGGTCTTCCTCTTAGAAATGTAGAGCCACCTCTTTATAGGCGTTGTGTTGATACCATTGGTTCGCCAGAGTCAGTGCGTGAGAATTTTATGGACTTGAATGATCCCGCAAGGGGAGAACCTATGCATAAGATATTCATGGCTAGATTTCCCGACGATACCAACCAAGGAACCCCTTCACAAGGGGATTCTTGTGCTTTTCCTTTCTCTAGAAACGTTGGTGTCCCTTTGATGGACACTTTGTACATTCCTGGGTTGAATGTGGGATTACATGTTTGGTTGGGTACCATTCCAAATGGCCCAAATGCTCTTGACGCTTCCCAGTTAAGCACTTTATGTCATGGGAACCCTGTTGATGTTCCTTCATCAACAAATTCTTCTCCTCCTCCTTTTCCTGCCTCTAGTGAAAGTACAGTTACTAGTAACCAGAAGTATAAATGAAGTAGAAAGAGGAAGAGTAGGAAGAAGAAATCACCAACCTCTACGAGTCATGTTGGAGATAGGTCCTCAACCTCTGCAAGTCATGTTGAAGATGAACACTCAACCTTTGCAAGTCACACTGGGGGAAAACACCCAGCCCCTGCCAGTCATGCTAGAGGCAAAAGTCCAATCCCTTCTAGTCATACTGGCAATGGGTCTATAGCCTCTGCAAGTCATGTTATTGGCCCATCACCAACCTCCGCAATTCATGTTGGATATGTGCAACCATCCACTGCTAGTCATGCTGGGGGCATTGATTCTGTTGATAAATATAGACAGATAGGATGTAAGCCTAAGTTCCCTTGTAAGCTTTGCAAGGGAGATCACCTTACTCATTTGTGCCTTGGCATTCCAGAGGTACAAAGATTATGGTACCTGTCTGCAAGCTCTTCTGATTCTGAGTCTTCTGAGGTTTCCTCATAGTCTATTTAGCCATTGGTTGAGAAAGTGGTCACGCCGATGCAGTCATCAACTGATCCCACTCCTCTTTTGAGGGGTGAGGTTCCTTTAGACCATGTAGTCTCGCAGTCTATTCAACCATTGGTTGTGAAAGTGGTCATGCCGATGTAGTCATTGGCTGATTCCACTCCTCTTCTGGGGGGTGAGGTACCTTTAGACCATGTAGTCGCGCAACCTATTCAGCCATTGGTTTTGAAAGTGGTCATGCCGATGCAGTCATCAGCTGATCCCACTCCTCTTCTGGGGGGTGAGGTACCTTTAGACCATGTAGTACTGCAGCATATTCATCCATTGGCTGTAAAAGTGGTCATTCCGATGCAATCATTGGATGATCCCACTCTTCTTTTGGGGAGTGATGTGTCTACCGACTATGTTTTTAGCATTTCCAGTTCAGTACTTTCAGAACAAGGGGGCATTCCGCTCATTCTAAGCACACCCCCTCCAAGCCCTAGGATGGTTTTCTTTGATTGCAATGATCTTGTTGAGCCTCGTCTTCCTTCTTCTGCACCTTTTCAAAAAGGGTTGAAGTTAGTTCAAAAACCATTTATCGATGTATTGTGGATGAAGGAGCCTCCGCAAGTATTTTATCCTCCTTAGTTTGGAAAGTCTTAGGATATCCCAAGCTTGTGTCTACTTCGCATGAGTTTTTGGATTTTAATAGATATTCTAGTGATTGTTTAGGGGTTATTCCTCAATTACCTATCTCATTAGGTGGGAAAATTGTCCTTGTTGATTTTATAATGGTGCAAGGCCTGTTAGATTTCAATATGCTTCTTGGGCATGATTATGTATATGCTATGAATGTTGTGGTGTCTACATTCTTCTAGGTGATGCATTTCCCTCACAATGGAAGCATTGTCACTATTGACCAGCTGGCACCTGATAATCACCATCCTAATTTGGCGTTGTTTCAGGCTACCCCTTTACATGTTCCTAGTGTTCGTGTAGAATCTACCCTGCCATGGGTTAATTATGTGGCGTTTTATCCTAGATGTTCAATTTATTTTGAGAAGGAACCTATGAATTCATGTTTTCTCTCTCGAGACTTGGTCTCAACAATTGATCCATTGGTTTATCCAATGGGGGCATGGGAGCCTTTGTCTCCCCCTCTTGGTCCAAGTAGGCTTGAGTATCCTTCCGAGTCTGATCTCGTTGATTGTAGATCCTCAATCCCTCATGCTTTTGATTCTTCATTGATAGACTCTACCAGTCCTAGTCAGAACCTCCATCATCATATGGAGTATGGTTAGTTTACTTCACCCTTTGCGACTGTCGACCCTCGTTTGCGTGATTTCTCGGATTTTGAATTACCTTCAGATGAGGCTATCCTTGAAGCAATGACTACGGTTTCTATACTGCGGGAGGACTTACACCGTGGTTTGTGTTTTCTTCCCTTTTGGAAGAAGTTCCAAGTTGACTATCGAAGAGACTCTTGGTCTGAGCCTAGCAATGGACTCTACCTGAACGATTTTCATACATGAGTCGTAGACCCCATGGGTCTTCTTTTAAGCCCTTTTCAGACCCTCTAAACATGAAAAGATTATCGAGTGATCTTGTGGCCTTTCACGCTCGTTAAACTGAAATTTGAAGTCACGTCTGTCTGGTGGTAGTTTACCCCTGTTTCGGTTCGGATGGCCAACTGTACGAACAAAGGTATACTCTAGTAGCTCTTGTCCCCTAGAAGAGTATTCTCAGGTATAATTTTAACCCTTTTTTGGGCTTGAGAGACTAAATTTACGAAAAAGGAACCCCCACGAAGTCCATAGTTAAGCTCTTTTCAGACTCCCTAAAATTGAAAAGATCGTTGAGTGACCTTACTCTTTCACACTCATTAAAATGGTCCAGAAGAACATTCCCGACGGAGTCCATAGTTAAGCTTTTTTCAGACTCCTTAAAAATGAAAAAATGGTTGAGTGATCTTGTCTTTATCACACTCATTAAAATGGTTTTGAATAGACGTCTTTTCGGTGCTAATTTACCCCTTTTTTGAACCGACTCGACTACTTTCGAAAAAGGTACCACAGTGGAGTCTCCTTTTATTTTTTTTCAGACTCTCTAAACATGAAAAACGACCAAGCTTACCTTCTCTAGGCTCGTTAAACTTACATTGAAGGACATTATCATTGTTTCTTGTTAACCGCATTTACATTCTTGCGTCTTTGGCCTAATGTCGGCTCCATGTTGCTCTCAACTGACCCATCTAAAGCATGCCTTATAACGCAAGCCTTGTAGAATTTTTCCTTTGTGTCTTGAGACCTTAACCCCTAGAGGGATTTTTTCGAGCATGAACATCAGTTTAGTCCTTACACCTAGAACTCGTATGTTTGAGACACTCGTTCCCCCTTTGTACCATAGCATTCTTTATTCTTTTTCAAGCTTTCCATAATTATTTGAAAAAGACAAAAAATCCAAATATACCCCAAAAAGAGGAAGGGAAAAGTATTTTCTTTTTGATTGGCAACACAATGAGTCACCCTTGGACAAAGCACATCCTTTCGTTTGTTAGTCAAGCTCTGGGATTTAATATGACCTTAGGAAGTTGTTCTCGCTACATAGAGTTGTGTCCTCCTCCGTTTGGTTATTCTTCCAAACATATGGAGAGTTTGCATTGCCTTCTGCATCATGAACTTATGTCAATGCCATGCTGCCTGAGTCTCATCATTTGTCATGCTATTGTCCAAGGGAAGTTTTACCAAGCCTGAGTCAGCCCCTCTGCAGTTTGTCTCTTTCCCTCATGCCCGACCATCCCAAAAGTCCAATCAAGTCTTTGTTCGAAGTCAATGAAGCCTTCAGTCTGATCACAAGATCCTCTAGTCCATGCCCAACAAGTCGTCGAAGACCTCTGGATAGTGAAGTCATACACTCATATTACACTCCTACCCAAGTTTTGAAGATTTTGAAGTTATTGCTCGATCTCTGAAGACCTCATCTCCAGCCATCAGGCCTTATCAACTTCTAGAAGATGGATACTATACATGTATATCTTTTTTGATTTCGAGATGTAGCTCCGCTATGTATTACTCGCGGCTAAACGTTATATAGTTATATGACATGGATCTACAGTGTATTTGATTGTTAGCCATGATTTTATTTCATCCCGAGCATGGGTATGCCCGCCTCGGTGAGACAATTGTTATTTTGCAGATGGCACCTCCCGATTTCTGGTCCCTAGGCTCACTTGTTTGGAACGTTGGTGAAGATTGATAATGTATTTCAGCCATCAGATGCTATTCTAACCTCACACATTAGGGGCCATCTGTTATAACCCTAATTTTCACCAGACATGCTTACCTGGCATCAGGCCATCTCATATTCCTTCTTTTCCAAGCCACTACTAAACAACTCTTCTAAAAAACTCCATTTTTGAAGGTCCACGCTAGATGACCCACTACAACCCATGTGTATCTACAGTGTCCACGCTAGCTAACACACTACAACCCACGTGGACCTACAGAAGCATGAAAAAAGGAAATTTGTTGACGGAACACACAACTTTGGGTAAGTTAACTAAACTTTTCGGCCATGCATGGCCAGTCATTCAACCAAATACATATCTTCTTCTAGCCTATAAAATAAGGGGTAGGGGTCCCATTTGAAAAGAGGAAAATCATAGTAGAGAAACTATACCCAAATTGGCATTCCCTTTGTCCCAACCTTTAGCCATCCTTGTGTAAAGAGAATTATACAGCAAAGCAGTTGAAGAGGATCCCAGGACCAGCTTTGAGGAGCAGTGTCGGCCACATATTGTAAGTTTACTCTTGTGAAGATTAATACAAAAAAGGAATACTTTTCCCATCCCACCATATCATGTGTTCAAGTTGAATATTTATTTTATGATATTGTCACATCTAACCCAACAATTATTATATGAAATGCATGTTCGTAGCTCTCTGTTTGTTCATGTGTGAATGCAGGTTAGCTTTGGGAGGAGGCCTGCAATCAAAGAATGAGTGAAGACAAAGGGATCGACATCAAATGAAGGACTTAAGGTGGAGTTATCTAATCTTGTTTACACCTTTGTATTCCATGTGTGTGGGGTTTTGTGTCAGGAGAGTAGGAGAAAGTAGAGGCCTTTTGAATGGTCATTTTTTTCATGCATGATTAAAGCCCTTAAATGCTAAGTCCATAGGAGAGATTTACCCAACAACACTCTGGGAACCTCCCTCACTGATTCTGCAGTTCTGGGGATTACGGGTTCCTCTTCATATACTTCTTCAAGCTGGCATCTTCTTGATTTCTTTAGTGCTGCATCTTCATCAAAGGTCACATCCTTGCTGATATCAATGTGATGGTGAGTTGGTATATAAATCCTGGAGGCCTTGGAGACCTCACAGTATCACACAAATATTACCTTCTTTCTTGAGGGTTCTAGCATGTTTCTCTTCTCTTTCGAAATATGTATAAATATTGGGCAGCCAAATATTTTGAGATGGCTTAACTCTGGCTTATTTTCGATGAACATCTCTTCCGGGGTCTTGAACCCAAGTGCACTCTAGGACAAACGGTTCTACACATACATGGTTTTCATTGTTTCTTCTGCCCATAAGCACATAGGAAGATCTTGATCATGGATCATGGTCTTTACAGCTTCCATTATCATTCTGTTCTTTCTTTCAGCTACACCGTTTTGTTGAGGATTATAGGGAGTAGTGAGTTCCCTCTTGATCCCAACATCTTTGCAGAAGTTCACAAACTCGTTTGAGGTGTATTCTCCTCCATTATTTGACCTGAGTATCTTGATCTTTCTTTCAGAAACATTCTCTATCAAGGCTTTGAATTCCTTGAATTTGTTGAACACTTCATCTTTAGATTTCAAGAAATACAACCGGGTCTTATGAGAATGATACGTAGTATACATACCCCCTAATGGAGGAAAATGGAATTGGGCCACACACATCTAAATGAATGAGCTCTAGGACTCCTTCTGCTTTATTGTCTCTCTATGAAAAAAGGTTCTTGATGTTCTTCCCTTGTGCACATCCATTGCATATGCCTTCATGGTCAACCTTGAGTTTTGGTAGACCTGTAACTACTTTGCATATGTATGGTAGTGCCTTGTAGTTGATGTGAGCTAATATTCTATGCCAAATTTCACATGGATTCTCAATGGTGTGGGTCATGGCAGCTTCTGAGTGACCCTTTAGCTTATACAAGCCACCTTCTTCTTTTCCAGTGATGATTGCTTCTTTCATGGTTTCTCCTTTAGCCCACATAAGAACTTCTCCATCTATGAAGGAAACTCAGAAGCCTTTTCTTCTCTAAAGCATGGAGAGTAGGTTCTTTGTAAAACCTGGTACATAGAGTACATCCTTCATCTTCATAGAATTCCATGATTTAAGCTTGTAGTTTGATTCTCCCACTCCCTTGATGGGATATTGGTAATCATCTCCAAGTGTCACTTTCTAAGAAAACTTATTTTCTGAGATACAAGAGAGAATATATCTTTGACATGTCATGTGCTTGGATGCACCACTATCAATGAGCCAAGTGCCCTCTCTAGGTGTTACCAATCCTGAGAGGGCCGAGATTAAAACATAGTCTTTAATTTGTTCTCTTATCATCTTTGCGGGTGGCTCTTCATCTTCGACTGCATGGGCATGGTGCCTCTTATTTTTCCTCTTGTATTCTTCTCGTCTAGCTGGAATTTTTTTTGTAATGTGTCCCATCTTGTCACAATGGTAGCATTGTACAAATGAGTAATCTCTTTCCTTACGTTGCCCTTTCTTTTGGAATCTCCTTGGATGAGATTCTTTATGACTGAATTTGTTTGGGGGTTTAGACTCTTTATAAGTCTCTTTCTGGAAATAAGACTTATTCCTTCCTCCTTTGGTGTGAGTAGCTAGGGCTTGATGTTCATCTCTTGCTAGTAAGGCTTCATGATTAGCTACTCTTGTTTCTTCTTGAATGCATTCTTCCCATGGACTGTCAAACTTTAGTTTCTCTATTCTGGCACAAATCATTTGGATGAATGCATCCCAAGGTATTGTGAGACCATTAAGTGTCGTCATTATGAGTTCGCATTCGTCTATGGTGTCTCCAATTGCTTCTAACTATTCTTTGAATTCTGAGATTCTAGAGAAGTATTCTTGGATCGATTCTCCTCTCTGCATTCTTGTATTCTTGAGCTGAGATCTAAGATTCATCTTCTGATTTATTTTCTTTCCTTCATATAGTCTGTTTAGGGCATCAAACATTTCTTTTGGAGTCTTATTTGATGACACATGAGGGATCAGGTGATCTTTGATTGAATCTACAATGATTATTTTGGCCTTGATCGTGTCCTTGAAATGATTTGCTTTTTCTGTGGCATCTTCGGGTTCTGACACTTCATCTTTGATGAATCTTTCTAGGTCATTCTCTTCAAGAATGAGGCCAATCCTATACTTCCAGGCACAAAAATTTTCCACACCTTCCAGCTTGTCAACAAGCTTAGTGCTTGCAGACATCTTTTACCTGGAGCTAGGAAAATGACCAAAAAATGAAAGTGCTCAAAATCAAATTATGAACTACCACAATGTGTGCTTGGCTAAGGCGAGTAGCCTGGTGTGTTTGGTGTAAAAATTTCAGACCCCAACCCAGTTTCAGTCTCACTGATTTTTCAACCAAAGTTAAATGCCCAAACCCAGTTTCAGCACTGTTTCAACATATGTTACAACACTGTTTCAACATATGTTACAACACTGTTTCAGCATATGTTTCAGTACTGTTTCAGCATATGTTCCAGCACAGTTTCATCATATGTTCCAGCACTGTTTCAACATATGTTCCAACACTGTTTGAACATATGTTCCAGCACTGTTTCAGCATATAAAAACTTAACAGAAAATAAACTTCAGAACTGAAACATGAGGATTTTGAACATCGTTTTCAACGCAGAAATAAAATATCAGCAGTAAGCAAAACTCAGAAAATATAAACACAAAGATTTTTTGTTTAACTTTGACCCTGGAAAAACCCACAAGGGGAAAACCAGTGAGAGAGGGCTTTTTATTATTTATGAGCTTCTGAGATTTTTTTTTTATAGCATATTCATCTTCAGAAATTTACACAAACTTATCTGGACATTCCTGTAGCTTTGCTCCTCGATTTCTGAACCAGAAATCCATACAACTGTATGGTTGTCCCAACAATTAATGTTGTACGGATTGTCTCAAAATTCATGCCAAAACTCTGTTAAGACTGTACGGAAAACCCAACATGAACAACTCCTTGTAAACTGTGTTGTACGGCCCTCAAAATTCATGCCAAACTGTACGGACTGTACGGAAATACACTCAGAAATTTATTACAGCAGTTACCTCGATTTTTGTGCCAATAAATGTTGTATGAAAACCTTGGAATGCATGCCAATACTCTTAGAAATTGCAGCTGCTATCCTCCTCAATTTTTGTGCACATTAAATGTTGTACGACCTCCACAAATCTATACGGTACGACCTGTTCTTCCTTGTTGTCTGCTGCCTCGAAATTCGTGCTGCTCTTTGCCTTGGGATGCGTTCTCTCCTTCAGCAAATGTTGTCTCTTTTCTTCATCTCTCCCTCTCTCTTTCTCTCTCTTGTTCTCTCAACAAGAATGCTTCAAATACTCAAGAATGGGTGCGCCCTCTTGCCCAAGTCGACCTCATGAGGGAAGGTGAGGGGTTTTCTAATATAACGGTTGAGATTAGATTAGATGGGTGGCTGAGATTTGGTGTCTCTTCACTCACCCTCAATTTAGTCATAAAGTCACCTTTTAATTTGCATCTCACAAATTAAATGACTAGGACCCACATTATGCAGTTTCTCCCCCTTAGGCGCCTAGGGAAGAGAAACACTTGCCTTGGTACTTTATTTTAATTAAAAATTTAACATTTGGATCTGAGAAAATCCAAATTTTTCCCTTCAAAACTTGATCTGCGGATTTCTGGACTGGTGCTTCTAGTTTTCTGGTATCTCTGGTACTCTGGTACTTCTGGTACTTCTGGTACTCTAGTTTTCTGGTACCTTGTGAAACTAGGGTTTCACTTTTCGAGAGATCCAACCACTGAAAAGGTTC
Source organism: Picea sitchensis (assembly GCA_010110895.2). Lineage (NCBI taxonomy): Eukaryota > Viridiplantae > Streptophyta > Pinopsida > Pinales > Pinaceae > Picea > Picea sitchensis. The sequence goes on from SNQJ01S0177477.1 coordinate 43,169, forward strand.
GCTGATGATGCCAAAGTAATCCTTGAGGGAGGGTGCACTTTTCTAGATGGTTTTAGGGCTGAAATACCTCACCAACAAAAAGCCCTAATTTACATGTACGACAACAATGACATTTTTCACTTTCTCTTGTGAAAGATGCTCTTTTCAGCTTGGCTCTGATACCATGTTAATGTTTAAGCCATTATTATATTTCTTTGCATTTCAATAGATAACAACAACATAAGACAAAATCAATGAGAAATACACAATCACAAGAGACACAACATTTATCCTGGGAAACCCTCTAGGGGAAGAAAACCTAGCAAAACTTCCTTATTATAGATAGCCAATACAATACCAAAAGATAACTCAAACAGATACATAAATTCCTCTCCCAAAGATGTGCCTCTCTCTCTCTCTCTCTCTTCTCCAACTGCAACTCCGAAACTTGTCTCTCAAATGAGCAAGTGAGTGTGTGTCTAAGTGAGGTGATAGCCTCCTTATTTATACAAATCTGGCATGTGTGGAAGTGTCCTTTCACTGGCAGGGCCGACTTCTTCTTCTGGGTGGTTATAACCACCTTTATTATATTTTGGGGCCTCTTAGATATATTCAGGGACTAACTTCTTCTTTTGCTTATTACAATTACATTATGACCAATCCACAAAAGGAGATTTGGTCCTTTTACAATAGCCGACATGATCAATCCACAATGGGGATTGATCCAATGAATAATATATCAATAATAATCAGAATACACTTTGTAGTTACATTATTTCAACATCTTTGTGGACGTAGCCTGGGAGGGGGTGAACCACGGTATTATATGTGTTGTGTGATGAATGAGTATATGTATTTCCTATCTTCAACAGTTATTATTATGTGGATGAATGAGTTATTAATTTCTTGTTTAAATGTTGTTCCTATATCGAGGGAATAAGCTATTAGATTTACTCCACGGTCATGGATAACAGTAGGTTGAAATCACCAGTTATAATAAATGGTTCAGAATATAGATCCCATATCTCGCGCTCAATCCTAGGCTGTAAACACATGAGTCTTACAGCCACCCATTAAAGCTATCTCGGGTGAGAATTCACAACACATTTCGTGGGTTGTGTTGCCTTCTGGTTTACCAGGAGGGCCAATAGTTTTAGAGGCTTTGTTGGAAACCCAAAAGACATGAACCCTGGGTCAATAAATCAGACAGTGTAGAAGAAGAGATAACCAACACGCGTCCTTATTTATTAGGTCAGCGATTCCAAATAAAAACTAATCATCAAAGTCTTAATTATTTCCTAGAACAACGAATTTCATCCCCGGCGCAATAAAAATGGGTGACCAAGATATTTGGTTATCATTATGAGATCATTTATAAGAAGGGCAAGGAAAATGTAGTGGTCTATGCTCTTTTCCAGAAATATGATGAAGACATGTCCCTTTTCTCCCTCTCCTTCATTGTACCAGATTGGCTCCAAGATGTTCATCAAGAATGAATGCAAGACCCCAAATTTTTTAGCATGCTCCACCAATTGCAACACAATTCTTCAGTTTTTCCAAGGTACTCTTGGCACAATGAAGAGCTTCACTACAAAGGGCATTTTTATTTATGCAAGAAATCACAACTTAAATCCACATTACTTTCTGAACTTCATGCCTCACCCACAACCATGCATTCATGGTTTACCAAAAGCTATGAACGGGTCAAACGTTCTTTTTTCTGGGATGGTATGAAACAGGACGTCCACACCTTTGTGGATGAATGTGAGGTATGTCAATGCAACAAGGGAAAAACTGTCAAATCTCTAGGCACACTTCAATCACTTCCAATTTCCTCTGCTATTTGGTGAGATATTTCTATGGATTTCATTGTAGGATTACCTAAATCAGGCAATAAGTCAGTCATCATGGTGGTCATAGATCGTCTCTCCAAATATGCTCAATTTTGTGCTCTTCAACACCCATTCACAACTGCCATGGCTAAAATCTTCATGGACAATATCTTCAAGCTTCATGGCATGCCTAATTCTATTGTCTCTGACAGAGACCCCACTTTCACCAGCAATTTTTGGCAAGAATTGTTCAAGCTACATGGTACCCAATTGCATCTTAGCATTGCTTGTCACCCCCATATGGATGGCCAGACTGAAGTTGTCAACAAGTGTTTACAAACATATTTGAGGTGTTTTGCATCTAAGAGGAAAAATCGGTGGGCTCAATGGTTACCCCTAGCTAAATGGTGGTACAACACATCTTACCATACAGCTACCCGCATGACTACTTTTGAAGCAGTATATGGCCAAAATCCCTCATCAGTTCTCCCATATATGCCAGGGGTCTCAAAGGTTCAGGAGGTTGACAAAAATCTATAGTTCGAGAGGTTATTCTTTGTGCCCTCAAAGACAATTTTGTCATGGCTTAGCATCGCATGAAGCAACAAGCAGATGAAGGTCATTCTGAACGCCATTTTTTTGAAGGGGGCCAGGTGTTTCTTCAACTACAACCTTATAGGCAAACTTCACTCAAAGATGAACGTTGTCAGAAAATTACGCCCAAATTTTATGGTCCTTATACAATGCTCAAGCATGTGGGATCAGTTTCCTATCAGTTAGCTCTACCTAGTCATTCGAAGCTCCATCCCGTTTTTCATGTTTCCTTAAAGAAGGTGATTGGAACTAAGTGCCAAACTCAAACTAGTCTCCCTAAGTTGTATGAAGAAGGTTCCATATGTTTGCAACCATAAGCAGTCTTGGCCCAATGAGAGCGTCGTCTTCGTCAGCGCATCATCAAGGAAGTGTTAGTCCAATGGAACGATACAACTCCAGAAGATGCTACTTAGGAGCCGACCACCATTCTATAGCAATTTCCTAATTTGAAGCCTTGAGGACAAGGTTGTTCTTCAAGGGAGAGGGCATGTTAGGGACCTAACCCCTCACATAGGTAGAATAATATAATTCTATGTAATAAAGGCCAATATTAATAAGGCCTATCAATAAGGAAGAATAAGTCAAATGTAAGAAGACCTAATAGAAGCTTCCGCTTCTAGAAGGATCTTCCTCTAGATTGTTCTTTTGGATAGATATATTTAGTATAAATAGGAGTAGAGGGTATGTGAAATCTTGTCTTGGATATTATTGTAATAGAGCTCTGCTCTGATGGAGGTTGTCCTCTCGAAGAGGCAAGTGAACATTGCTATCATTAATCAAGGTGCTCTTTCTGGTGTTATTCTGGTATTATTCTGGTATTGTTTTGGTTATATCATTGTTGTTCTGCCATTTCTAACTAAAATATTTTTGTTCTGCATACTATTTTATATCTGGAATACTACAGTTATTAATCCATGAAGAAAATGCACTTCTTTTAAATTCCAACATGAGATCATCACAACTCACTTCTATAGCTCTAAATGGCATAAGAATAAAGTAGATTAGAATTTAACTTAAGCAATAATAAAATTAGGAAACCAAAAGTACATTTTCAATATAAATACAAATAACAAATAATAGAATCAATAAAGTAAAAACAAGTTTTTAATATAAATACAATTAAAATGTAAAACAAGGTATGCTATAAAAGAAAAAATATTATTAAATTTTTTTCTATAAATTCTATATTACATTTAACTAGATAAAAAAAATCAACATAAAATTATATGAATTGAAATTATCAAAATTAAAATAAAATAATCATATTTATTCAATAAATAATATATGTAAAATGAATATATCCAAAATCATGTTATCTCACCAAATCATACATAATATCATAGTATCTTGTATAACTCATACATAGAAATATGATAAACATCAATGATATAAATAAAATTAATGAGTGCCATTTACCTATAATTGTGAATGTCACTAATGTTTTTAAAATTCAAATACATAAATTACAATATTGTAGATGATATGAATTGCTTTGCATTTATTGGATTTAAAATAAAGTAGTGTTATTTAACTAACTTTGTTATCAATAAAATTAGAAGTGATAGATGTTGGTAGCATTAAAAATTAAAATAATTTTTTTAATTAATTGTACAAATTAATTGAGTCATTCATTTAAAAAAAAGAAAATCATATAAAATTATCTAGATTTTTTTTTTTCTATTTGAACTTTAACTAGAATATTAAACCCACTTTTCTCCCTTCTACACTTAGTACTTGAGTCTTGAATCCCCAATATTTAACGTTTCAATTTCTCCTCCTTCTTACCCATGTAGTGGTTTGTCAATGACGTAATTAAAACACACACTTTTACTTTTAAAACACACACACATCAACTTGATTTAATTTGTTTATAGGTGAAGTGTATTTCTTGAAGAGATAAACCAACCCATTTGTCTTCCTATGTATATAGTTGGTTCATAGTATACACTATACCAAAATCCTATCCACAAGTACATGTTAAAAAAAACCTTCAAAATATATAGTAAACAAAAATTTCAAAATAAATAAAATGTCCCACTTAAACACAAAATTTTCCCAATGCTTGGGAAAATTATTTGCTACATCTTTTAAAAACCCATCCACATTACATTACATAAAATTCTTTCTAAAAAGAATACCCATTTCCAATAAATGGAAATTCTCATAAAAATATTCCTTTAGTATCATACATTAAGAAAGTGTTGTCTACCCAAATAACACATCAAGAAAGACATGTCGACCCAACTAACTTCTAGGCAGTTTATAGGCGAAAACCAATGAAAAAGAAAATTCTCATAAAAAAATTCCTTTAGTATCATACATTAAGAAAGTGTTGTCAACCCAAATAACACATCAAGAAAGACATGTCGACCCAACTAGCTTCTAGGCAGTTTAGAGGAGAAAACCAATGAAAAAGAGGAAGGTGTCAATTGGGCCTTTATATACCCCACTTTTTTACAAATGCCTACATAACCCATCAAATATAAACACAAATAAATAAATAAATAAATAAAAGCCATAACTCCCCCATAAGGATTACACTGGTTACCAAGACGATTACTAATGTCCATCTTTCTTTCAAAAAGTTTAGAGGGAATAAAAAACCTCTAGAATATGCACTGGATTGAAAAACCCCCTTTTAAAATCATGAAACTATGTGAACCTTCCCCAAGGAAAAGTTCAAAACCCCTAAGGTAAGAAATAAAAGCTAAGTGATGTAAAATATTTTGTTTTATGAAAGTTCTTAGATAGTAAGTGATATACATATGTTTACAAATATAAAAGCTTGTGCAAAATAAATTATAGCTTAATCTTATGTTGAGAGAAAAATGGATTCAATATCAAAATTACAATCTGAACACATTTAATTAGTACATAAACTACGTGTAAGTCTACCTGTATTGTAAGAGCCCTGGCTCCTCATTAGTCAAATCGAGTAATATGTAACGCAAACTTGCTTCAACGCAGAAATCTAGGCTTTTTTTCAGAACAATGTTCAATCAAGTTAAAACTCTTTTTTTCCAAGAAAAAATTACTCACTATTATATTTAAAATATAATGTCTTTTACAAATCAAGCTCTGTCGAGCTGAGGACCAGTAGACGAGGGAAGCTCGCGCAAACAAGGTAACTTTCGAAACAGGACAAGACGGAGGGAAGCTGTCCCACTGCACAATTCAGATAATAGACGCTGACCACAAACAACAAGAGGAGATAGAACAGTCCGAAAAGATACAGAAAGGGAGGAAACCAAAATCTAAAGGAGCAGAATAGCACAAAACAAGCAATGTGCAAATACAGAATCAGATCGCTCGCCCATCACCTTCGAAGAGATTTATGTGTGTGATGGGACTTTCCGATCCATTCTCCACATGGAAGACCGAAAGTCTCCCGACCACACCGCTGAGGGCTCTTTTTGAAAGGCCATCGGCCTCTTTGTTGAACGATTTGGAGATATGCCGATATTTGATGTCCAAGAAGCGAGAAGAGAGAGCTAGAACTTTTTCCTTCCAGCCTTCTATATGGACCGATTGAAGCAAATTCTTGTGGTTGATCCAGTCTATAATGACTCGTGAGTCTCCCAGGATTAGAAGGTGATCAATCGTCCACAGGGAGGCAAGAGCGAGGGATGACCATAATCCCAAAAGATCTGCTTTTGTGTTTGTTCCTGTTATCACTGAAATTTCGTCCGCACAGGGCGACAAGAACTCCGCATCGTCAAACACAGAAAAACAGTCATTCATGGCACAAGGTTAATTCACAGCACAACAAAAGGGGGTCAAAACTATACAAAATGGCCAAAAAATTACA
>SNQJ01S0177478.1:0-19809 GCA_010110895.2 Picea sitchensis
ACAACTTGGTGAGGTGAAAACTCTATGGTTTTACCTTCACCTGAATGAGTGATTTGATATACTGATAGAAGGTTACAAGAAATACTTGGAACACATAATACATCATTGAAATGACCGTTTTCTACTTGAACTGTTCCAGATCCTTCAACACTAAGATATATATCATCACCAACAAATATTTTATTGGTGTTACATTCATTTAGAGAAGAAAATGTGTCTCTATCCTTAGCCATATGATAAGATGCTCCAGAATCAATAAGTCACTCATCATAAGAACAAGAAATAGAAGTTGTATTGAAGGATAAACTAGAAGCAGAAAGTGCATGTCCATGAGAAGAAGAAGAAGTAGTAGAATCAATACGGATGTTGTGATTCTTCATCGTTTCTTCTAAAGCTACCATATTCTTCAAAAATTTGGACTCATCATGAACATATTTATCACAAAAGTTGCAATGTCTGTCGATATTCTTACTTTTATATTTTTCTCATTTGTCACCATTAGGAGAAAAATTTGTCTAAGTGGGTTTGGGACCCTTATATTTCTTGTTGTTCTGGCAAAGAAGTTGCTTCTTAGTATTCTTCGGTTTATCTTTCTAATGGAAAACTAAGGCTTTGTCGGAGGTACCTATAGTGTTGATCACTCCAAGTTGTACAAGCTTATCTTGATTTCTAATCAAAGTATCACAAAATTTCTCAAGACTGAGATTTGTATAGCTACGCCTAGAGCCTCTTTCATGGAATAAAACATATATACAAACACAAAATATGCACTACCTAGATTAGAAAGTATAATATACATGCAACACTCTTCCTCTATCTTTATCTTGCTTTCTTCACATAAAAGTTTGAGTGTTTTAAACTTAGATAGATAGTCTTCAATGCAAGAAAAATCATTTGGACTTAAAGTTAGTACTTGATTTTCTAACTGTTGTGCTCGAATAATATTGTGTTTACCAAACCGAGATTCAATCTTGTCCCAAGCTTCTTTGGGTTGATCAATTGATTGAAGGTGGAACCTTAAATCATGAGAGATGGACATTTCGATTAATCCACATTCTTTGTCATTCCTATTATACCATTTGAACTTCTTATCAGCATCAGTGGGTGTTGTTTCATTTTCCAAGGTAGTCCGATACAAGCCTTTACCTCTTAATAAATCCTCCATATGGGATTTCCATTGGAGGTAGTTGGTGCTGGTAAGAAAGAGATTACTTGTTGAAACCATATTAAATATGTAGATAATCTAGATTTAAAATATGAAACTAATGATCTGGATGGAAAGATATCGAAAAGTTGTACGGTTTTAAAAAAAATGACACTGAAAAATAGACTTCGGATGTGAGAGTTATGCCATTTAAAAAAAAGGTATAAATGGTAACCAAAGGACCACGTGGTAGTGTAAGTTTCTTTATGAAGTGACCCACTTTTATAAAAAGAAGTGGGGATCACTTTTACAATGAAAAGTTGCATGCAAAATAAATAACTCTAAAAAAAATATTAAAGCTACTTATAGTGATTCAATTTTACATTTGAAGTGAAATACACTTTACAATTTTAACATGAACTTTTTAAAAAAAAGTAACAAAAGACAGACTTGAACTCAAGACCTCTTACTTAATAAGGCAACTTTTAACCAAATGGTCTAGCAAAACATATTATAATGTTCAGAAGGAGGATTAAGGTTGTTTTTGTTGTTGTTGAAAACGACATTGGAGTGCATGCTAAAAAAAAATTCTTTTCACACAAGAAAAAAAAAAATCTTCTTGATAACAACAAGGGTTAGATCTCGGTTAGCTTACCTAAAAGATGCACATTTTCCTATATGTTTATGATTTTCCAAGATCACATAGGGTGCGGGGAAAATAGAATACACAAATCTAAAAGAGTAGCAACCTGGAAATAAATATTACAAAACAGAAATAAAACCAAAATACTACTTTGCAAAAATTTAAGAAAATATGTATTCAAACTTTATACCTCTGTATCTGACTCTAATGGTCATCTCTTGGGAAAACAAAAACCTTTTCGAGTGAAACAAAAAGTGTTCTTGAATTAAACGAGTGCTCCAGACGCAATGGAACAGTCCTCCTAGCCCAAAAATGTATAGAAATGACAGAAAATGGAGATAAGGAAACTCAGCTTCTCGATCTCGATCTACAACAGGAGCGGTTCTTCAAAAAAGCTTTGATACCATGTTCGAGAACATAGGTATTCAAACAGAGGACGAAAAACTTCAATAACCACTCACATAACCATATCAAAGATCAACACACTGATGTTTTCATGTGGTAAAACCCCTATGGGGAAACATCCATAGCCCCAACCAACGCAGCTACTTGGAGCAGTTGATTAATGTAAAAGAAAAAGATTACAGAGAGATTTTACAAGAAAGTTTCTCACAATCAATCACCGGAAAATAAACCTCCATTCTAGTTAAATAGAGATCATGGACCAATCGGGTGTTAAGCCATGGACTAATGGTTGTTAAGATCGAGGAGAGTATGAACTGTCAGATCACTCTATGTCAGTAACATATCGTGACCATCGGATTTCCTAACTACAGATGCATACTAATGTATACTGAAGAAACACACTAAGAAACACACTTTTACCTAACGACACATTAGACCAAGTAGATCTTAACTAGCTCCTAAGTGTCTAAATATCCTAACAGATTAATCATTCAAAAAATGCAGAGATTAATCATTCAAAAACACATATATTAATCATTCAAAAACGCAAAGATTAATCATTCAAAAATGCAAAGATTAATCATTCAAAAAAACGCGGAGATAATTTATGTTGGTAATACAAATTCTCCTTGAAACTCAAATTATAACTATATAAATACGAAATTCAACCCTTGATCTAACATGAACAACCAAATAACCTTGTTTCTGATAATAATTATACTGAGAGTAAAACATCATTGATTAATAAGGCTCATAGAAATTTCATAATGTAGAAGGAATTTATTTTCTTTTCAATAATATTAAATATGTACAAAAGTTCCATAATTCACAGTTGTAAAATTTATTACACAGAAATATTCATACAAATACCATTGATTCATTGTATTTTCAGGAAGGAAATATGAATACGCATACTATAAAACATCATATAAAAAATACCAATGAAATGTTGTATATTCAGAAAATGAATGACCCATAATAAAACAACATCAATTGCAAAGAAATAAAGAAGTATTTTCACTGTACACAATACAAAATTTGTTGGGCAATCACAAACGAAATTGGTTGAATAAAGAAACCTGAATCGTAGATCAGTAAAGAAGTATTTTCGCTGTAAACAATAAGGAATTTGTTGACAGATAAATTATCCTTCAATTATTATCCATGCATAGGAAAGAAGAGCGTTTTAATCTAAATCTTTAACGTCAGAGTGAAATACAATCGATTCGGCTCCTGGTCGACTACTGAGGCATAGAATAATAACTTAAAGGATAAAGGAATAGAAGATAAAAAGACAATTCCTTGTATTAAAAAAAACAAAAATGCAGAGTAAAATAAATTAATGGCCTGACACAAAAACACAGTCCTCCTCAGTAATAATAAAATGTAGTAATAATCCCAACCAGAACCGGAAAATACAATAAGACGCAGTAATAAATCAAATCTCGGAAACAGAATTTAGTGACCCTTTCACAATTTCACACGGCGCACTATCGTCCAGAAAGAAATTCAAATGCATAACTAAATGAGTCTTTTTCTTTTAACAACATCTACGCAAATGATATTTTGACAATAAAGAAATGCATGAAAAAAAAATTGAGCTAATATTTAATACAAATTATGCACATGCATACCATAGCCAATTGTGAAGAACCAGAAGTGATTATCTCGCGCTTGCTCTCTGTCCAACTCCGACTTGTCGACTGATGAGACCTCACCGATACCTCCAAGCCAACTCTAGGGGTTCTCTTCTTCCCCCTGAGCCCTCTGAGCCGCAAAGGGTCCACACACACAATAACAGAGAATGCTAGCACCTATCTCACCTTGCAAGGTCAAGCTACCACTCGTTACCCAAGATGGGTATCTAAAATCCCATAAGAGAAGTTCAATCAAGATAAAATTTCAGCAGCGTAATGTTACGCAAGCCAGACGTGTTTATACTCATCATACGCCATCTCTTTTATAGAGTTTCTTAGTCATTAGTTTCCCAAAGCCTCATTATATTTATTTTTCATTTATTTAATTAGGAAAAACATTTCCTGTACACATGTCACTCGATCCTGTAATTGCACCAAAAAATCGATTTTATTAATTAATTAAATATTCCTATTTCCCTCACCCACCTAAAAGAGTTCCTAAAAACGCTCCTCGGTGTCCCAATATTTCTTTACAATTCTTAAATGACTTATGCCTTACTTAATTTCTAGTTGATTTCATAAATAGAAAGTCCCAAAGGCTATATTCCTTACTAAGTTGGGTGTAACATCCCCAAAAATAAAGTATTTTTGAAATTTAAATTTGTTGGAAAATTATTCCGTTTTTAGTAAATTCGAAATTGGAAATTTTTTTCCATTTATCGAAATTTCGAACTTCGAATTTGATAATTGTAATTAATTATTATGACTATTGATCTGATTTGACCCAACTAACTTTTTTACAATGACACTTGTATGAAAAAAAAATATTTTATATTAATTGTAGGAGGACAAATGGAACAACCATGTTAAAATCAGCTGACCATGACTCCATGAGTGGAGAACATGTTGGAACTACCTCTGGGTTAATTATTACAAGTGGAAAATCAGAGATTTGGCCATTGGCAACCCCTAAAAATCATGGATTTAGAAAGCTATGAAAATTCCCAAGAGAGGGAAAAGGACCTAGGCAAATGGCCTGGATAAATAACATATGTGAGGAGGCGGGACACTGCTAAGTATGTTGGGGAAAAGGAATTATCACTTGTTGTTATGAACACTACTTGTTGAGTGTGAGGCAAGGAGAAGATTACTGACAGAGGAAGACATTGTTGAAGAGGAAATTCCAAGTTTTCCCCCATGGATTCATGGCCAGGCTAGGGGGTGAATAGGACAAGAGATTTGGCTGCCCTATTCTATGGTTGGGAGGAACGTGGTTGTTCCCTTTTTCTTCACGCGAATTGATTCAGATAAGTTATTCTACTCTGTCTTTGGTTAAATATTATGATCACTGATAGATCTGCATTTCATTTATGAATGAATCCTGGTCGAACGTTGTTGTGATTAGAAACTGACCAAATACCTCCTATTCATCAATTAGGAATGGATTACTTCTACTGGAACATAATGTTGAGTAAATACTAATGTAATTGGATGTATTAACGGAAGAAATATTCCCGGAGAATTTCATTACTCCTGTAATAGGATAACCTCTAGGCTAAATCACACTTTTAAATCTGTTGAGTAAACTAATACTGTGCATGATGCGATTGGGATCATCTATGAATAATTCTATTTATGTAGGTAGTTATAGTATACCTAGGAGTTTCAACTCATGTACTAGTAAATTCAGAAGTAAAATATATACCCCTGTATGACAGGATTTTCATAAAGATGCGTATAGGAAAATATGCCATGTATGCTACATGTATATATATTTATATATCTATATAAAGTACACTATTTTTAGGAATTGGTACAACAAAACTGAAGCAACAGGAATGGTAAATATTATATATGTCTGTCCATATATGATATACAATATGCATCACCAACATGCAAACAAAATACCAGATCCGTAAAGTTTGGCAAATCGAAAATTTAAGCAAATTTGGAACTCTATTAAAAAATAATGACTGTATCTAACATCTCTATTGCTCTAAAGGAAAATTATAAAAACTCACACTGTTGGGCCATTTGTAATAAACCTCTAATTTATCATAAAAAAAAAAAAACTTAGTGACATTATTCTTTAAATATTTCATAAAGTGGGTGCTTACATCTCCTTTGGGCTCAGAGTATCCCTTGAACATAATACTTTCACACAATAAGAAGCTTCAAATGACAAAGGGTCCTTTCCTAAACTCCTATATCATAATATATATATATATATAAATGTTGACATTTAAATTTATTTTCCCATACGCAAAGGTTGTATTTTCCACTCTCCTAATTAAGGGAGTCGGGATGGAGTGGACCTTGCACGCACCAAATAAAAATCTAACATTAACCCCTATACTCTTACTTGGCTGAGTTGACATTAGGATTGAGGCATACTCGGGTGACTATAGTTATTAAGGATGAAACTAATGGTGGGTAACCACGCACTCCCCTCTGATGTTACGTCTTGGTTAAAATACGACTGGGGCTTATGTCATAACAAACAGTTTCCTACTAGTCCTACACTACATAACTAACTAACGACGCTTCTCGCTCTATTGGTGTAACAAGAGGAGTACTTCGGATATTGAGGTATAACGATCGATCGTGTGCACTGGAAAATCATGGTTATACATATCTTCCACTTTTAAAGAAGGTAGGTGTATCTGTCAAGGGCAGTTAAGATTCTGACCTGGAATTTAATTTTCCTTAGTCTCAACACCTCGTCCCCCTATCCTTACCAATATTGATGCACCATCCAAGCCCTAGCACATGGCTTGTACATCCGAATGGTTAAGGGTTGTGAATCGTCCATCTAGGTTTTTGGCAATCTCATTTCATTCTGGTGTTTTTCGTAAGGGAGGTTCTACACTGAGCATTGTTTCACAGGGGAGGGTTGTCGCCTCTACATTGGTGAATTCGATAGCAACCACCGTATTTCTGGTAAGACCCTATAGAACTATCGAACCTCAATTTTTAACAAGGAAACCACAGAGTTCACGAGTGTGTTAATGAGAGTTTTTACTTGCTGTAATAGGAATAGGGTTTATGTGATTTCTCATGTCATTAAAAGGTAGGTTGGGGTAGGGGTTAACACAAAGAGTCCTTAATTTACACCACTATGGCCATTTACCCTCTGTTCGTGGATTTCTTCCAAATATTTTACTTAACTCTCATAATGGAAACTGTTTCGGAGGCAACCCTATGTAGCACCGAAAGGGTTTATCGTTTTGTCTTCCTCTGTGTTTGATGCATTCTATTTGTAATAAAGTGATGGCCTGCTGGTATATTATTTATGGAATACATCCTATCAAGTTGATTTTTCATATCTCTATATATATAATGTCATTTTCACAGATTCTTTATGACTGTTGTGCAAAGTACTGTTTAAGTAAGTTTGGTCTTCTTGGATTTGCAGTATTACTTTCTCTGTCAACCCTTTTGTTAAAAGATTTGCTTCAAGAGGGGTATCGTTGTATTAATGGTGGGACTTTTCTCTTGTTGCGAGGTACCCACCCAGAGTTCTAGGTATCCCTTTCTCTAGCTAGGGACACGATCACAAACCAGGCACGACCACTAGAGGTCGTGGCGTTTTTAAGTTAAGTAGACCGGTATCCCTGTGGAACTCATATATTTGATTTTATAAACTTGAAGTTTTTTTCTTTTTAATACTTTGCTAACATCTTCCTGTGATGGCCGAGTGCATGGGTGTTCGCTTCTCGGCGCAGGTATCATCTTCTGTTCAACATGCCTAAGGTACTCAGGTTCCATTGCAAAGGGTTCTCAAAATTCTCCTTAAGTAATAAGTATGGAAATCCTGTTTAAGTAGTGTTCTACTGTAATGACTACGTTGGTAAAATATTATCTTTGGCACTTTGTACATTACTCCTATGATTTAATGTATTCATAAAAATTCTTACTAGTGGCACTGGACATTAGTATTGGATCCTATTGATGAGTCTGGGTAGTCTTTTGTTATCGATAACTATCTAATTGGACATTTTTTTGAAAACTTCTTAATAAATATAAAGCAATGTGTTTGCTAGCTACTCTGTAATGGAATCACTCCCCTATGATTCAACCCTTTGGTTGAAGGTTACAAAATGGAATTAAAAGCCTATTCTAGTACTGTTCTCTCCTTGTCAAATATTCGGTTCTATTTTTCAAGTTTTGAACTTATGTGCGCATAATAAGGGTCTTGTTCATGCACATGTTTCGTCTTTGCTCAGTTTGAATCATTGAAAATTTGAACATAGTTTTATTCGTGGATTGTTACTCTGTGTTTTCTCTTATATTGATTGGATTACACTTATGCATAAATAGATTTGTTCGTTCTGTTCTTTTGGTATACAGATCCTTTTATGATTAAGATTTTTGAGAATCTATAATATGTATTCACCCTATTCGCGTATATCTGAATCTGTTTTAAGGTTTGGAAACACACACACACATATATATTCAAAATATTTTATTTCCTTTATTTTTTGGGGGATGTCACACCATTCTTATAGAGAACACACGAAAATTCAAAGTAAATCTTCCATAGTCTGAATTGTAATAATGATCATAGCATATATATATCAGGTCAGAACTGTAATAATACCCAAAGTATATATATATGATCGAGCACTTCGCCGAACAAAGGATTATTATTTGGTGCTATACAAGTAAGAGGAATCCTCCATGGAGAGATACGTATATAATCATGCTTGACCTATATAAAGTTCCAAAATCAAAACAATAGGAAATATTCTGCACCCAGCCATGATAGGTAGCATTCTTATCAAGTGTTGAATAATGGAAGTTCCTCCCCTTTATTCTGACAAACCAATTACAGAGATTAAGTCATTCGTCCGACTTTAAGATTAAGAAAAATGTAATACTAAGATAGACACTATTGTTGCTTGATCTTAACAAAGCCCTATCTTGGAAACTGAATACCTTTTATAGGATCTGAAGCCCTCGTAAAGATGGGAATCTTGAAGAGAAAGAGACCCTGCAAGAAAACGTAGAGATTAAAATTAATATTCACATAAAAATTTGTAATCAAGAAGATCATTGCGAAAACACACAATAGAGTCCATAACAGAGAAAAGAGAAATAAAGTTTCCATAGATATATTTAAGAGTCTATACTTAACTCGAGGGATGAAGGTCGTCTTTCCTTTTGCGGAATGGTTGAAGCTCCGTCTAGTTTCTAGAAAGAGGGAGATGGGATGATAGCGTCATGATGGGTACCCTTGCATACAACAGGGCCCCACCCTTAGATAATAATCCAAATCTTGCTCTCAAAGATACACTATTTATAAAGTAATTCATAGAATTATACAACCATATCTTGAAATCATCATGGTACAACATGCAATCTTACTGATATAAAGAATATTACTCTTCGAATGTCATTTGGTGAAAGAAAACACTTTCTCAAAACTAAAATAGAACTATTTCTCTATGAAAATGTATGCCCTCAGATAGACTCAATATGCTGGAAAGGAAACGAATGATGTCAATTTAACCATAGACATTAAATTCATCACACACTGAAAACCTCTTTCCTTCCCATTTCAAAAACTTATATGATAGATAGAATCCACCTTGTATAGAGGCCGGTGAATTTTGTTTACGCTAAAGAAAAAAAAAAGGCTATAAAATCTAGAAGCAAAATAATAGACTTAGGATCGTTAAAGGACTCTAGAGTGATGGGTTTTTGAGGAAAACCTTGTCCCGCGAATAAAATACCCGACATAGTATAGGAAAATAATTTGGAACTACCGACCGAGAGGACATTCGCAGTCTCGGGTTCTCCTAGTTAAGATCTAGGTATTGAGATGGACATGTCTGAAGCCTTTCCCTGCCAAATGATAGAACCCAGAAGAAACACTTTTTCTTACCACTGACTGATGTAAGAAGAACTGGCCAAGACCTCTTTCGTCTGTAATACCTCCACTATTCCAAGCTAATAAGATAGACTTGGTAACTAGTGAACAATTTAGAGGAATTTGGAGAACAACAGGAGAGATTTCCACATGGAATCGTACACTAAATAATCCAACCGAAAAACATAGGGAAAATTGTTCCAAGTTTGAGAAATCTTAGATGGGAATCTCACAGAACAACGAAGATCGCCAAAAGAAAAACTTCATTAAACTTTTAGCCAGTAGTTACCTAAACATTCTTAATTCACAGGCATTATAACAGGGTCCAAATAAACTTACCATTTTAAGAGCGGGGTGGATAGACGACTCCCTCCCACACAGACCAAGTAATTCCATCAATGCCTGAGTCTAACACCAGAGGCGATAACAATAACATTGGCAATAAGGGATTACCACCAAATCATACAACCTAAGAGAGCATTGAATTCCAGCCATGTGATTACTTGTCCCAGAAACAATGGAAAGTACAATAACCATGTGTTTAGGGAAAGGTGGCAAAGAACTAATGGGCACGCAAGTCGAACAGGAGACCGAGCAAAGGCGTTGCAGAGAGATTTTAATGTAACAGTCAAAACTCTATTTAATACACAACTCTTATTCCTGTATTTCCCATCACTAATTAATGAATGAGGATGACAGCCAGTTGAGACTTTGATTTAATCCCTGCATGTGTTCTTTCCATTTAATATTTATTTCACAAACTAGAAAGTTGCATCCGAAGACTAGTCACTCCAACTTCGTTTCCAAATTTAGGAAGAAACGTGTGTACCTTTGCAAAAAACCTAACTACCTAATGCCAGTTCTATGCATATATCACAATGAATCTGCATATACAAAGAGACTCCGCACTTACGGAACTAGAGTGGCCGGTCTAATTCCTATTCATTATACTTTACACTCAAGAAAGAATACAGATTTTTATCAAACCCGCTCGGAATAGGAATCGGACCTAAATATGTCACAAAGTAGCCACTAAAGTTCTGTGTAAGTAACCCAACAGACTTGTACAAATCCTGTAGTCGCAGTAAACAAAGGTTAAATGATACCCTTCGAAGTACGATTATGGTACACAACAAGAACATTATTTATGTAGGTATGTGAATTAATTATAACATCCTTAATTCCAAACCCCTATTTCAATGATGTAGTAAGGAGATTTCTGCATCATATTATGTCTAAGGGTGAGATAATAAACAACTAGAATTTTATCAAAGCACTATACAATTGTGATATGAGTATGTTATAAGCATGGTAAAACTAATAATATAAATAATAATACTTAAAAAAAAAAATTAAGTTTGGGAATTCTGGGAAATATTACATATGGTATCAGACAAAAAAGGTTACAACACTGGACCTGAACAGGGTCGCATTAGTTGCTTACCATGTATTTCGATCTATGAAAAACTAATAAACCTTTTTGTTACAAATAGAAAACATGTATGTTTTGTGTGAATTATGGCAGCTCAGGATGATGCAGAAATTAGAATGGAAGGAAATCCAGAATAGGGACCTCATGGAGATCCCAGACAGAATAGTGACGGAAGATCTCCTATGGAAGTACTGGAAACAATGAGGAATCTTATTGTTGAGCTGCAAGTTTTCAAAGCAGACAATGAGAAATTGAAGAAAGCACAACAGGAACAACAGGAGATAAATGAAATCTTGTTGTGTAGTATAGTGACAAAGAAAATCCCAAAGGATGAATACCATGACGAAGAGGTCAGCAAAAGGGCCTCCAAGAACTCTGGGCCAGAAACAGAAAAATGAGACAGTTCGTCTGAAGGAACACCTCTAGCTGAAGACAAAACTAAAACATACAAAAAAAGAAAACAAGTAGACCACCTTGAAGGAGGATTTTAAAAGATTAAACCAACTACCTTTGATGGAGAATCCAGGACAAGAGAAGAAGTCGAGTCATGGTTGTTGGACATCAAAAAATACTTCTAGATCTACAACTATTCCAGCAATATGAAGGTTAGAATGGCCATCTACAATCTGAAAGGGAAGGCCAACATTTTGTGGGAAGACCTAAAATCGGCCAAGGGCCTAAAGGAGAAACAGTTGGAATGGACGGACTTTAAAAAGTATTTCAAGAAACAATACCTTTCTGAAAGCTATTATGAAAGGAAAACAAAAGAATTCTATGAGTTGACTTAGACATATGACGATGGAGGACCTTATAAACAAATTTCTGGAACTACTAAGTTTCATACCTTACATCCGGGAGGATAAGGTAAAAATCCAGCGGTTCTTAATATGTTTACCACAGTCCTACAGGGACATAATTGAGTTTGACAACCCCAAATCCTTGAGTGAAGTATTCAAGAAAGCACGAATGTGCTATGACCAGTATAAACAGTGGGCAGAGTTTCCCAAAGCCTGGAAGGATAAGAAACAAGATCGAAAGAACCAACGAAAGAAGGGATACCAATCAACTCCTTATCAAAACGCAACAAAAATATTTCTGAGAAAGGATTTTCACTCCAATCATCCGAATATGCAAGGCATCCGTAAACTAGTAAATCTGGGAACGAAGAAGTTGGGGATAGCACCCGCGAGCCATTAAAGTGTTGGGAATGTGGAGAACCTCATCTAAGGAGGAACTGCCCACGTTTAATTTCAGAAAACAGAGTTGTTGTTCATAATTTGCAGGAATCCTCGATGGTGGGTGACATGGGCAGAAGCCTGCATCGGATAAATGCAGCCATAGATGGTCGGCAAGCCGACCACCAGTCCTTTGTGATAGAGATTGAAGGTAAAATAAATAACTGTCGAATTTTTGTTTTAATTGATCCTGGAGCTACGTTAAGTCATATTACTCCTAATGTAGTAGAGTCAAACAAACTTAAGAAAATGAAGCACACAAAATCATGGTTGGTACAACTAGCAACAGGAACTAAAAGGAAAGTAGTTGGATTTATTTTTGATTCTGAGTTCATCTTAGATGGTCAAATTATAAGGATAAATCCGAACATCCTACCACTAGGATCTTACGATATGATTATCGGGATGGATTGGTTGGAGCAGCACAAAGGAGTACTAGATTTTTATACAAAGTTACTTAACTATAAAGATGATTTTGGCATTACTAGAACAACCCAAGGTATACCAAAACCTGTATCATTTAGACAAGTTTCAGCGATGCAACTCAAAAAATGTATGAGAAAGGGATGTCAATTTTATGCCATCCAAGTAACAAATCTCTTAGAAAAACAAGATAAGCCAAAGTTAGAAGACTTTGTTGTCCTACGTAATTTTAGAGACATGTTTGTGGATGAGATACCAAAATTACCTCCTAGAAGGGAAATAGACTTCTCCATAGACCTACTACCTGGTTCAACCCCTATCTCAAAATCACCTTACCGAATGAGTCTACCCGAACTGACAGAATTAAAAATACAATTACAGGAATTGTTGGACAAAGAGTATATCAGACTGAGTGTTTCACCATGATGGGGAACCCATCCTCTTTGTGAAAAAGAAAGACGGTACTCTAAGACTATGTATCGATTATAGACAACTAAACAAAATTACTATTAAGAACAAATACCCCTTACCAAAGATAAATGATTTGTTCGATCAAGTAGGTGGGGCCAAGGTCTTTTCAAAGTTGGACTTACGATCTAGTTATAACCAAGTTAGGATAAAAAGACAAGGAAATAAACAAAACATCCTTTCGAACAAGATATGGACACTACGAATTCATAGTCATACCTTTCGGACTCACTAACGCACCAACCACGTTTATGTGCCTGATGAACAATATTTTCAGTCAGTACTTAGACAAGTTCATAGTAGTATTTATCGACGATATTCTGGTCTATTCTAAAACAAAGGAAGAACATGATGAACACTTAAGAATAGTTCTGCAAGTGTTGAGGAAACAAAAATTGTACACCAAATTTGACAAGTGTGACTTTTATCAAAAGGAAATACAATATCTAGGACATGTAATTTCAGAAAAAGGCATTGTTGTAGACCGAGAGAAGATAAAATCCATTATGGAATGGCCGGTACCTAAGGATGTAGTGGATATCCGATCATTCATGATAATCACCGGATATTTATTTTATTTTTTATTTTTGTAACTAGGGGAATCAGTAACAATGGCAGTATCATACTCGTGTGACACGGGGTCAAATCCTTTCAGCTACCTTATAACCCCTAGGGAGAAACGCACAGCCCACAAGCATGCCCTCCAAGTAAATCGGGGTGAGAATAGACCTTGAGACCTCTTTTTACATATTTCCTTCCATTTACACGACACTTGCCAATCGGTCTACACCCCTGCGGGTGGGAATCACCAGATATTATCGTAGATTTATAGAAGGGTTTTCCAAGATAGCCTACCCTATCACGTCATTACAAAAGAAAGGGACCAACTTTAACTAGTCAGAGAAATGTCAAGACAGTTTTAACAAGATGAAGGAATTATTGACAACTGCACCCATATTGAAGGTAGAAAACCCCGATAAGGACTTCACCATATGTGTTGATGTAAGTAGAGAAGGAATAGGTGGTGTCCTAACTCAGGAAGGACACGTTATTTGTTATGAGTCATGGAAATTAAAAGAACATGAGCGAAATTATGTCACTCATGACTTAGAATTGGCAGTGGTAATACACGCCTTAAAAATGTGGCGACACTACATAATGGGCATAAATTTTTTGTTATTGACGAATAATAGCGGGGTGAAATATTTGTTTAGCCGACCAGATCTTAATGCAAGACAAGCAAGATGGTTATCCTTCTTGAGCAAATTTGACTTCGAGGTCAGACATATCAAGGGTAAGGAAAATAAGGTAGCATAAGCTTTAAGCAGAAGAGTCCATGGGTTATTTGAGATAAATATCAACAGGGCAGAAAGTGATATGGAACAAAGAATAAGAACGATAGGTATTAACGACGGAAATTACACTAAAATAACGGCAGAATTACAACATAGTACCACAAATTTAGATAAGAAAGATCTAAGTATCGACAAGAAGGGACTATTACAATTTAAAAACATACTTTACATACCAGATTCAGCAGAGTTAAAATTAATAGTCTTGGACAAAGTGCATAAGAAACCGTATACTGGTCATCCAGGATACCAAAAAACAATAAAAACACTTAGAAAACTATTTTGCTGGCCAATATGAGGGGTGAAACAGTAGAATAATTGGCTAGGTGCCAATATTGTCAATAGGTCAAGGTCAAGCACCAGCATCCAACTGACCTATTACAGCCATTACCAGTACCAGAATGGAAATGGGAGACCATATTGCTAAACTTTATAATAGGTTTGCCTAAAACTCAGAAACATAATGATTCTATCATGGTTGTAATCGATAAAATCAGTAAGTCTGCACACTTTATTCCTGTAAAGTCTGCTTTTAAAGCTATAAACATTGTTGAAATATTCATGAAAGAAATTTTTAGATTGCATGATATTCCTAAAGTGGTGATTTCAGATAGAGACATAAAATTCACATCCTCTTTTTGGAAGGAATTCTTTGCAGGGCTAAATAAAAATTTGAATTTCAGTACGAGTTATCATCCACAAATGGATGGACAGACCGAAAGGACAAACTAAATTGTAGAGGATATGCTCTGCATGTACGTAAGAACTAAACTGAACAAGTCGGAAGACTACCTACACTTGGTAGAATTTGCATATAACAATGGGTACCAAACTTTGGCCAAGTTAAGCCCTTTCGAAGTACTATACAGAAGAAAGTGTATGAATCCTATTAGCTAGGATAACCCAGCTGACAGACGCATGGTTGGACCAGAGATGCTCCAAGAAATGGAGAACATTGTAAGGAAGGTACAACAAAACTTGAAAGAAGCCCAGGACAGACAGAAGAGCTATGCAGATCAGAAAAGAAGACACCTGCAATTAAAAGTGGGAGACCATGTTTATTTGAAGGTCAAATCTTGAAAAAGTTAATTGAAGTTAGGAAATTGTGCCAAGATGGCACCCAGGTTTTGTCGGCCCTTCGAGATACTAGCTCGAATTGGACCTGTAGCATACCAACTTGCACTTCTATCGAATTTAATAATTCATAATGTATTTCATGTTTCGTTGTTGAAAATGTATGTTCATGACCCTACTCATATGATTGATTGGAACTTGGTGCAGGTGGAACCCAAAGGCGAGTTGCAGGTGGAACCCCTATGTATTATGAACCGGAGATAAATAGCACTTCGGAACAGAGCCATTGCCCAGGTAAAGGTGCAATGGAAGCAATTTAGTCCTGAGGAGGCCACTTGGGAGTTGGAGGGAGATTTGCAGAAATCTCATCCAATCATGTTCCAAGAAAGGAACGAACACTGAGGACAGTGTTTTATTGAAGGAGGAAAGGATGTAACATCCCCAAAAATAAATTATTTTTGAAATTTAAATTTGTTGGAAAATTATTTTGTTTTTAGTAAATTTGAAATTGGAATTTTTTTTCCATTTATAGCAATTCCGAATTCCGAATTTGATAATTGTGATTAATTATTATGACTGTTGGGAAGAGATCTGATTTGAACCAACTAACTTTTCTACAATGACACTTGTATGAAAACAGATTATTTTATATTGATTACAGGAGGACAAATGGAACAACCATGTTAAAATCAGTTGACCATGACTCCATGAGTGGGGAACATGTTGGAACAACCTCTGGGTTGATTGTTACAAGTGGAAAATTAGAGATTTGGTGATTGGAAGCCCCTAAAAATCAGGGATTTAGAAAGCTACGAAAATTCCCAAGAGAGGGAAAAGGACCTAGGCAAATGGTCTAGATAAATAGCATATGCGAGGAGTCAGGACGCTGCTAAGTATGCTAGGGAAAAGGAATTATCACTTGCTATTATGAACGCCACTTGTTGACTGTGAGGCACGGAGAAGGTTACTAAAAGAGGAAGACACTGCTGAAGAGGAAATTCCAAGCTTTCCCTCATGGATTCATGGTCAGGCTAGTGGGTGAATACGACAAGAGATTTGGCTGTCCTATTCTACGGTTGGGAGGAACATGGTTGTTCCCTTTGTCTTAGCACGAATTGATTCAAATAAGTTATTCTACTCTAAATTCGGTTAAATATTATGATCACTAATAGATCTACATTTTATTTATGAACGAATCCTATTCGAACATTGTTGTGATTAGAAACTGACCAAATACCTCCTATTCATCAATTAGGAATGGATTATTTCTGCTGGAACATAATGCTGAGTAAATACTAATGAAATTGGATGTATTAACGGAAGAACTATTCCTACAGAATTTCGTTACTCTTGTAATAGGATAACCTCTAGGCTAAATCACACTTTTAACTATGTTCAATAAACAAATAATGTCCATGATGTGATTAGGATCATCTACGAATAATTTTATTTTTGTAGGTAGTTATAGTATACCTAGGAGTCTCAACTCATGTACTAGAAAATTCAGAAGTAAAATATATGCCCATGTATGACAGGATTTTCATAAAGATGCGTACAGGANAAAAATGAAGCAACAGGAATGATAAATATTATATATGTATGTCCATATATGATATGCAATATGCATCACCAACATGCAAACAAAATACCAGATGCGTAAATTTTGGCAAATTGGAAATTTAAGCAAATCTAGAACCCTATTAACAAATAACGACTGTATCTAACATCTCTATTGCTCTAAAGGAAAAATCTTAGGACTCATATTGTCGAGCCATTCTTATAGAGAACACACAGAAATTCAAAGTAAATCTTCCATAGTCTGAATTGTAATAATGATCATAGCATATATATATATTAGGTCGAAACTGTAATAATACCCAAAGTATATATATACGGTCGAGCACTTCACCGAACCAACGATTATTATTTGGTGCTATACAAGTAAGAGGAATCCCCCATGGAGAGATACGTATATAATCATGCTTGACCTGTCTAAAGCTTTCAAATCAAAACCATAAGAAATATTTTGCACCCAACCACGATAGGCAACATTCTTATCAGGTGTTGAATAATGGAAGTTCCTCCACTTTATTCTAACAAACCAATTACAGAGATTTAGTCATTCGTCCGACTTTAAGATTCGGAAAATGTAATATTAAGATATACATTGTTGTTGTATGGTCTTAACAAAGCCCTATCTTGGAAACCAAATACCTTTTATGGTATCCGAAGCCCTCCTAAAGATGGGAATCACAGAGAGGAAGAGACCCTCGAAGAAAACGTAGAGATTAAAATTAATATCCGCATAAAAATTTGTAATCAATAAGATCATTGCGAAAATGCACAACAGAGTCCATAACAGAGGAAAGAGAAATAAAGTTTCCATAGATATATTTAAGAGTCTATACTTAAATCGAGGGATGGAGGTCGCCTTTCCTTTTGTGGCATGGTTGAAGCTTCGTCTAGTGGCTCGAAAGGGGGAGATGGGATGATAGTGTCCTGATGGGTACCCTTGCATACAACAAGGCCCCACCCTTAGGTAATAATCCAATTCTTGCTCTCAAAGATATGCTATTTATAAATGAATTCAGATACTTATACAACCAAATCTTGAAAGCATCGTGGTACAACATGCAATCTTACTGATATAAATAATATTACTATTCGAATTTCTTTTGGCGAAAGAAAACACTTTCTCAAAACTAAAACATAACTATTTCTCTTTGAAAATTTATGCCCTCAGATAGAATCAATATGCTGGAAAGGAAATGAATGTTGTCAATTTAACCATAGACCTTAAATTCATCACACACAGAAAACCTCTTTCCTTCCCCTTACAAAAACTTATACGACAGATAGAATCCACCTTGTATGGAGGGCGGTGAATTTTGTTTACGCTAAAGAAAAAAAAAGGGTATAAAATCTAGAAACAAAATAATAGACATGGGATCATGAAAGGACTCCAGAATGATGGGTTTTCGAGGAAAACCTTGTCCCGCGAATAAAATACCTGACACAGTATAGGAAAAGAATTTGGAACTATCCACTGAGAGGACATTCGCAATCTCGGGTTCTCCTAAGTAAGATCTAGCTATTGATATGGACATGTCTGAATCCTTTCCCTTCCAAATGATAGAACCCTGAAGAAAAACTTTTTTTTACCACTGACTGATGTAATAAGAACTGGCCGAGACCTCTTTCGTCTGTAATACCTCCACTATTCCAAGCTAATAAGACAGACCTAGTAACTAGTGAACAATTTAGAGGAATTTGGAGAACAACAAGATAGATTTCCATAGGGAATCGTACTCTAACTAAACCAACCGAAAAAAATAGGGAAAACTATTCGAAGTTTGAGAAATATTAGATGGGAATCTCACAGAATAGCGAACACCTCCAAAAGAAAAACTTCATTAAATTTTTAGCCATTAGTTACCTAAACATTCTTAATACACAAGCATTATAACAAGGTCCAAATAAACTTACCAGGTTAAGAGCAGGCTGGATAGATG
The DNA here is from genome assembly GCA_010110895.2 of Picea sitchensis. Classification (NCBI taxonomy): domain Eukaryota; kingdom Viridiplantae; phylum Streptophyta; class Pinopsida; order Pinales; family Pinaceae; genus Picea; species Picea sitchensis. The sequence goes on from SNQJ01S0177478.1 coordinate 19,198, forward strand.
ACTCCCTCCCACACAGATCAAGTAATTCCATCAATGCCTGAGTCTAACACCAGAGGTGATAACAATTGTTAGAATGTAGAAGATGGTGTGCTCATTTTACCATTGACGATACCCTCGTCACCCAACCACAGGCCGAAGCCTCCCTCCAAGCATCTTAACCTTGACTGAGAATTCCTCCGGAAGCAAACCCTAGGCTGGGTAGCCAAACAAAGAGTAGTGCATCAATCCCCAAGGATGGCGCATCACAAAATCTGATCAGATAGTCCCAAACCCTAGCCAAGAGATATCCAAGCCAATACTGAAACTAGATGCTACTGCAGTTGCACCTGCAACCCTCTTCCAAACCTGTGCACCAGATTGCAACTGCAGTGCGCACCAACTGGGAAACTGCTGCACAGAACTGCTCTATCTGCAACTGCTGAGATGTGACAAATGAGAACTGGTGCCCTATATTTATAGTATTCCTGCCAGTTTACTGGGGTCGAATTCTCCTTCTGGTTATGTGTCTATTCAATATATTATTATTAATTCTGGGCGACTTCTTCTCTTGGAGGCTAATAGCCTAATATAAATTATATTCTTGAGCTGACAAGGCTTCTAGGGTTATTAGCC
>SNQJ01S0177480.1:0-19809 GCA_010110895.2 Picea sitchensis
GTCCAAGAGCCTTCCTTTGGAGGAAGAAGGGACCCATAGTCCCCTTTCTTCATTGTGCTTTGATTTCATCAATAGATCAGCCTAAAAACATTGGTGATATTGGTCTTTTTGTATTTGTTATTTCTATATCCATATGCTTATGATTTTAGTTTGTATTAGTTTAATTCTTGCTTATAGTTTTGTTTTTCTTTCTCTAACTCTTTCCTCTATAGCTGTCATGCTCAACAAGACCCAACTGGGCATGTAAGCACCTCTCATTTTCTCACCAAGGTGACGAAGAGGGTGCAAACACTTAGATCCTCATTTTGGTCCAATTTAGATTTCCCCCTCTTGAATTTATTACCTTCCTTTTAGTCAAGGAATGGACACTTGTTGATATGGAGCTTCCAATTCAACTCTATAAGGAGAAAGTATGAAAAAATGATTTGTGTTGCATCAACTAAAGGGGGCATCACAAGTTCAATAAAATTCCTTCTTGTTATGACCTAGAAATCTATGTAAATATAACAAAGCTTTGATGGTTTATCTTGCAAAGTGAAATCTCCAATGTTTAATGAGAATGACCTTTGTCTTTCCTAGCATCTATGTTAGGTTGAATAGTTTGAACTAATTTGTAGATTATCACATGATGATCTTTAAAATTGGTCAACATAAGGGGAGGCTCAAAGATGGCTCATGTCTATAATAAAATTCAAAGGCTTTTATCATGAGGTAATTCTTGATGTGAAAATCATAAAAATAATGGTGTTGATTTAATACCTCATGGAATAAGAATGACTAAAAGGCATTATCCATGCCCATATAACCATTTTTATAAATACGATATTTTACATTTATGGTAGTTTTAGACTACTCATGGACAAAGTCAAATCTTGATCATTTACCTTAATCATGCCTCGATGACATGAGGGATTTAATTATGTGCCATAGGGCTTGGTTACATTGGAACACTTGATGAAGATATTGACTAATCACGTCAAACAATATATTCACCCTTCAAAGATCCAAGAGAAATAAACGAGGGCTTCACTTTTGAAATAATAATAATAATAAATTTATTCTAGGAAATAGTACATTCATTGAGGAAGGTGCATTTTGCTCGATAAAAATATCTTACACATTAATATTAATAGATCCATTGTTTAGAATATGCACTTAAACTAACCTCCCAAAACTCAAAATATTGTAAGTTCAAGGGGGTAGGTTAGTTAGTGATACCTAGAGAAAGACCAAAGATAAGGATTCATAGATTCATTGTTTAATAATTATAGATCCAATGTTTAGGATATGCACATAAATTAACTTATCAAAACTTAAAATGTTACCTTTCAAAGGGTAGGATTGTTAGTGATACCCAACTAAGTACTAAATATAGGGACTCATCGATCCATAGTTTAATAATAATAGATCCATTGTTTTTAATATGCATCTAAACTAACTTATCAAAACTAAAAGAATTGTTTTTCAAGGGGGAAAGCTAGTAAGCGATGCCCAACTAAGGACTATAATAAGGAATCTATGCATAAGTAAAACTTCACTACCAATGCCTCATGAAGAGGCCAAATCCTCCCATAAACCATGTCCCCTCATTAATGATAGTTTCTTTATTATGTTCAAACATGAAGTATAATATGAGAAAACCCCTTAGCCCAAGGGTGGATCATTATATCTTTGTGTAGTGAGAACCCCATTATTGAATCTGCATATCAAAGCTTAGGAAATGTAACAATAAATCTTCTTCTTCCTTGGACTAGGTCGATTAAAAACTCATCATTGGCACTAATGTTGTATACTTTATATAGAAGAATGAAATTTTTGGATTCTTCAATGGTGAATCATTAATGGAAACCTTTCCTAGGATTACCTCCCATTGAGTGGGACACAAACATCCATGAAAACTCCTAACTAGAGTGTTTGACTCTACAATCTCCAACAAATGTGAGGAAGGTGGTAGATCCATTAAAGCTCTAAAAGGGGTTAGGTATCTACATGAAATTAACAAATATAATGTGACATGGGTTGCTACTAGTAATGTATATATGAGATGAACCCCTAGTCTATTTGAGAAATTCCTCAAAAAACAACAAATTCAACTATGAGCAATGTAGGTTTCACAAGATAGTACATATCAAGGAACCAAGTTGACCCTAAGTCACCTTGAAAAATGGAAGAAATTGTTAAGTGGACAAACTCTTTCGATGGTAATTCTCTCTCAAATATGACAATAATTTTTCTTGAAGTCATAGTTCCACATAATTGATGGGATATTCAACCATAGAACTTATCCCTAAAGGATTTTGGTACATTTTAAGTTGACCCAAATTCCCACGAATTTGGAAAAAAATGAATAGATCAAAGTGAAACCTTTCCTTGTTGGGAAAAAATGGTCTTGTTAGAAATATTGGATTTCTCCACTTACTAAATAAGTCCTTGAAAAATCCCCAAGAACAACCCAAAAGGGGGTGCAACAAGGAATAACATATGTGCATAGTGATCCCTTCACTAACACCTCCCAACCCATAAATGTTTAATAGCCTAGCTTCTTAAGACTTGACCTATATCCTAGTGGAGGGCTTCACTTATTATCAAGTGCGAGAACATACTAAAGATGGGGTCATTATATGCATGAACTAAAAAAATATGCAAGAAATAACCCATGTGTAGGGCTTTGATTTTTGGTAACCCACTTGGACAATTTGATCATAAGGTAAGACGATGGGGCTGCAACAACATCTTGGAATACTCATTTCTCAAATTATTCCATTCATTCTATATGTAGATGGAGATGAATCTCACTAGAGACATTAAAAGGGAATGGAATTAGAATCTCTTGCATGACATAGTTATGTCCTCCTAGATTATGCGCCAAATATATCCCTTACAAAGGTGATGCATGTTGTGGAACCTAATTGTTCCAAAATTCAACTCTCCTTCAAGAAAGTTGGGCTACAAGGTTTCTTAATATGTGAGGGAAGAGAGAGCCAAGAAAAGCACTGGAAGACTCAGACACTTAACATATTAGGAGGACACCTCTACAGGTTATGTAGTCACTCATGTATAATGGAATGAATATATAGAGGATTATGAGGTAAATGGATTGTATTCGAATTATATTTTAACTATAAATAAAAGTTTTAGAGATTTTCATTACTTGTGTGTACCTTTTGTACTTAATATGATAGATATTTCCTCACTTCCCATATTTCTGCAGTTTTGAATCCCATACCCAAATTTGGTGGGGATTACTTGACCAAAGATATTGTTGCACTAGAACTTGGCTAATCACTAGCTACTCAAGAGAGTGAAAACATATTATGAAATATAGAGAGGGAATTATATGCTTCATTAAGGGATTCCCTAATTACTTCACTATTATTACCACCATAAACATAATGCTTAGCAATTGACTGTGCTATCATGGATCACAAACACCTAGTTTGTTCTACTATTGTCCTAAATAATTTCAATCTCGAGTTTATCACAATCAATTTAGGTTTGATTTTCAGTTGCATAACAAAGGTTTTTTTGTTTTGTTTTAGTTGTTTTATATATCATCCATATGAACTCGACCCTTCTAAATTCATAATCTGATCCACTAAAATAGTTCCCTAATAAATATTAATCACAATAGGTTAATAGATAGCAAGTACCTTCCCCATTCACTCGCTAAAGAGAAGCTACACCTTGGAAAAGCAACCAACAACCCACCTCAAATTTCAATGTTATCGTTGGCTTAGATCTGATAAATCAAGGCACTAACATCCTAACCACACCTTTTCCATATGCTCTTCCCAACAACAGTATAATAAAAAAAATCTTGTTAGAATCCTTCAACCCTTTGGTACTATTATTGACCCATCCCTTAGCAAAATCAATCCCTAGGTTCTATTCCCGACTGATACCTTAGAAAAATAAAATAAAAAATCATGGAACAAACACATGCTTGCTCCCCCATCCTTTTCACAAATATGGGCAAAGTGAATACCAATTTTGTACAACCCTACTCTCCCATTCATCCACATTACCACCTTTCCTATAGGGTTTGACTCGCACATTTGAGTTCTTGAAAGATCCCCCCTTCCTTCATATGAGTACTCACCACACCACTTATTGGTTTCCTGTCACAAATCCATTCCCCATTGAATCAGGGGAAGGAAGAATGAACCTCTCATTTTCTTACTTACCACTACAAATAGAATCATATTTCTCATATGATATATTCAAACCCATAACTTTACCAACATACCCATTAAAAATATTATTATAGACATTTGTATTTGAGAATGTGGTAGGAGAAATTCCAAAAATGAAACCTCATAATTGTTTCAATCCCACTTCCAAGGGACCCTCAATCATACTACTGAAGGTTTTGTTTTGGATCATCATCATGGTTTAGATCATCCCCTCTATTAAGATACATGACACTTGTTCAACAACACATGTATTCCAACAGAGGACGAACACCTTTAGTAACCACTCACACAACTAGAACAAAGATCAACACACCGATGTTTTTATTTGGTAAAACCCTTATGAGGAAACATCCACGACCCCAGTTAACATGGCCATTTGGAGTAATTTATTAATGCAAAATAAAATATTAAAAATATATTTACAAGAGAGTTTCTCGCAATTGATCATCGACATATGACCCTCCATGCTCTTTAAATAGAGATCATGGACCAATCAGGTGCTAATCCACATATCAATGTAGTCATTAAGATCGAGGAGAATCTGAACCATCATATCAGTCTATGTTGGGAACATATCGTGACCATCAGATTACACAACTACAAATGCATACTAAAGAAACATAATTTTACCTAACGACACATTAGACAAAGTTGATCTTAACTAAATCCCAAGTTGATTTTAAAAACACACAATCCTCATACCTCATTTCAAACTATGGTGTCACCAAGTGAGTCTTCAAATTCCTTTAAATATGTTGGATATCCTCATCTCTACAAACAAGAAGCTCTTCAACAATCTTGCAGAAATAGGGCTTTGTTTCTTCATGGAGTCTCCAGATGAAAATATGGTCTTCAAGAAAGAATCACATCAATCAATGTAGCATATCTACTCAATAACGTGCATTGGACTTTATCCTATGTAATGATGCCAAAATGTTACCTCCCAAACCTGCACTTCAAGTGCTAAATCCATGAAATACAAGTGAAAATTTAGAGGAACTAGGAGGAGTTGTCCATTGTCACCACAACAATGCCCTCTCTCATTTTAAGTCGGCTCTCCTCCAACATAAGTGGGGTTTTGCCTAAGTAAATTTATGATATACTTTATAAGAAATAGATGGATGGTGCACCAAGACCAATTCCAATCCAATGGGCAATGGAGTAAATCTTGACAAGGGTTCAACTAAAATGAGAGAGGAGTAGTTATCTTGTCACTAACTTGATCTAGCCAATCACATTAACTCTTTCACATGTCTAGGCAATGGAGTCAATATTAACGAGGGTTCAACTAAAATGAGAGAGGAGCAGTTATTTTGTTACTAACTTTATCTATCTAATCACATGAACTCTTTAACATGTCGAAACGAGACCCTCCAAAGGTGCACCATTTCAACTACTACACATCAAACTTAATAATGTGAAACCATTGAGAAATACAATATAGTTACATAGTTTCATTGAAATGACATATAACAATCCCAATATTGACCATGATGAACAAAAAATCAAAAGGAGGGTTTCATCTTAACCTTCTTCCTTCTTTTATGAAAAAATTACCCTTGATGAAGATTATTAGAACAAAATTTCAAGATAAATTACAACAATCAAATACATCCATGGAAATGCTAAAACAATATTGGGAATGTAACATTACAAGCCCTTAAACTTAATTTTTAAATGGATATTCAACTAATTTTAGATGGAATTTCCCTATCAATCCAACCATAAAAATATAATGGAAAGAGCTAATCATTTTATAGATTTCAAGCTCCATCTCCTTACAATAAAATAACATTTAGTGGATTCTAGATACATGAATTTCTCAAAGAAATAACGATATAATAAGAAACTACTTCTAAATCCATAATTTAAGAAGTATCCCATATCTAAATCCATAATTTAAGAAGTATCCAATATAACTATTACAAAGTCTCCATAAAGGTAGGGACATTCCTCCATTTTGACCTTGAAAACTAAATTGGTACTTTATTGTTGCCATGCATATTTATTCTCTTTGTAATGTTATTCAAGAAAACATTTAAAAATATTTATGTACCTCAAAACAAGGGGAGTGCTCTTCAAGTAGGGCCTACTTTGACCATGTCATATCTCCTTTAATACTTCCAAGAAGGAGAACTCCATTACTACATGCTAATTGTCCTTTTGAAAAATGGGTCTTCATGAAAATATGTGCCAAGCTTGGAGTCCACCTTAACTCTAGACAAGTCAAATAACATTAGACTTCTCCTCAACGTAGGAAACATCCTCCAATATACTTCTCCTCAACTTGGGAAACATCATTTTCTATTCATTGTTTCTACTAGCATAGCTCAGGATCATCCAAGGAACATCAATTCAGATAATTATGTAAAAAAAAAAAGGGAGTCACGGGGATTTCTTATTTTATCAAAGAGGGAATAGGTGTATAGTTTTTTACACCAGTTTATGCATGAATGCCAATACCCATTCTGCCATTTTCCCAAGATGGGTTTTACAGTTTCTGTATCAATGCCTGAACCAGATATGTGGATCATCCAGGGTACATTAGCATGGCGTACTCCTCCTGTTTGTTCGAACCAGGGTTTGGAACTGAACTTATCCTTAGGAGGATAGATGGGGCGATTCAGGTGAGATCAAATGCAGATCCAACTTTCTATTCATTTGTGGATTTGGGCGGTCCAGGGGGGCAGTGGTTATCCACCACAGATCCTCTCTTATTGAGAATCCATACATCCCTTATCAATGTACGGATGACTATCTCTCAGGCACAGGTTGAAGTTCATCCTAAATGTGGAAAATGGAGCACCTAACAACGCATCTTCACATACCAAGAACTACGAGATCACCCTTTTCATTCTAGGTAGGGTGAAAATGATCCATATTTTATGAGCAGAACAAAATGAATACAGATTATTAACAGATTCTTAACACAAAGAAGCAAAGATACAACAAAACTGGTTTTCTATTCAATAATTAAATAAGTTGAAACTGTAAAATGCAGCGGAAACAAGCTTGCTGGAATGGTGGTGGCTTATCTCTGAGAAGAGATGTGATAGATGCTCTCATTCGCAAGAAGATGATTACAATGAGGCTCTGAAGGCCTTTTACAATAAACAAGAATTCCAAAAACCCTAGACATCCAAAAACCTAACCCTAGGAGATGAAGCGCCAAAAGTCATGTGGGCCCTATTTGGGTAAGTTAGTACATTAACTTCCTGAGGTCATGACTTTTGCATACGATATTCATTTTAGGCATATGATAGACCGTTCGAAAGGTATTGTCGAGGAGATTCATTTTGGGGGATCAATCATGCCTTTGGCTATCATTGGGAAGCTCGATCCTGAAAAACCTTCATTTAGGCCCTCAAAATGGCCCCGAAAGTGAAAACTGCTAAAAATAATAAATTGCCAAAATTGCCAAAAAACTGTTTTGAGCCAGTTGGAAAAGGTGGGTGGCCACCGATATCCATCTGGATCAATACTCCCTCCTTAGGAAGAAATTTTCTCCATTGCGCTGAGTTCCCCCATCAGATGAGGAAATTTCTACTGAATTTGGCCCTGGGTGAGCCACTTGCCTTGGTGCAGGAGTTGCCCTGCTTTGACGACTCGATAAAGTTGGATCCTTTGTTGTCGAATTCCCTTGATATGTGTGTCCACAATCTGATCACTGGATGCCTGTTTGATGAAATCGGGTTTGAGCTCTGTTGGTGTCAACTTTTCTGCTACGTCTGAGGTGTCCAATAATGGTGGGAAATAAGGGAGAAGGAGATCCACGTTGAATATTGGGTGTAGACCAAGGAAAGGAGGAATGTTGAGCTCAAAAGCATTATCCCCCATGGCCTTGGTGATGGTGTATGGCCCATAACGGAGTAGGTGAAGCTTCCGATGGGGTCCTGTAAGGCGTTCTTTCTGCAAGTGCAACCAAACTTTGTCTCCCACCTGAAACTTATGTGGCACCCGATGTTGATCATGGCGTTGTTTGTTCTTGTCATTGGACTTCTGTAGGATATCCTGAACCTATTGGTGGATGTGTTGGATCCACTTAATGAACTGGGTGGATTTTTTAGCTTCAGTTGGAACAATAGATGAGTTGGTTGAGGTGACCACAAGGGGAAGTGCAACATCTATGGGACCCAATGGTTGGAATCCCAACCCCACCTGAAAGGGGTTGTGGCCGGTTGAGATATGTAGGGCTCGGTTGTAGCTATGATGGACATAGGGAAGGCTCTAATCACATGTGCGAGGGTGATTTTAATTATACATGTGAAGGATATGCACGACCATTCGATTTACGATCTTGGTTTGGCCGTTTGTCTGGGGGTGGAAGGCCATGGATTTGGTTAGCTTGGTGTTTAGCAGTGACCAGAGGCTCAACCATAATGTGCTAAGAAATAAAATGTCCCTATCTGAGACAATGGTTTGTGGGAGTCCAAAATGTACCCAGACCCGTTCAAAGAAGATATTGGCAGTGGCCTTTGCTATGATGCTCTTCTTACAAGCAACCCGAATCGCTATCTTAGAAAAGTGGTCAACAACCACAAAAACAAAGTCATTTTCCCACTTGGTGGATGGGAGGCCCGACATGTAGTCCATTGAGATGGATTACCATGGCCTGTCAGGAGTAGGAAAAGGGGTGTACAGACCTTGTTTCTTAGTGGTTGGTTTGGCAATAACGCAGACAATGTAGGACTTGATATACTTGCTGAACTCCTGTCGGAGTTTCAACCAGTAGAAATGTTTCTGTAGCATCACCACTGTCTTTTTGATGCCGAAGTGTCATGCCACCCGACTATAGTGGGCTTCCTAGATTAGCTTCACTCGCTCGCTTGATGGAACATAGATATGGCCTAGACGACACAACAACCCATCCTGAAGATAGAAATTATCGATGACTATGTTTGCACCCAACATCTGGTAGGTGGTGGCAAAGTCCGGGTCTCTCTCATAGAGTTGGGGCCATCCATAGGTCTCATGGCCACAAGAGTCTAGCACCGTGGTGAGAGCCGTGACTGGTGGTCTGCTAAGACAATCAGTGATGTGATTGGTGCTTCTTATTTTATACTTGATGTTGAGGTGGAATTGCTGCAAGTATGTGGACCACTTTTGATGGTAGTCATTCTACAATTTTCCTTGTGTCTGCATAAAATGCAGTGGCTTATGATTAGTGTGGATGAATTTCTCCTTCCCAAGAATGTAATGTCTCCATTGACGACAGGCTTACACAATGGAGTACATTTCTTTGTCATAAGTAGGATACTTACGAACAACATCAGATAGTGTCTCACTATGATAGGTCACAGGGTGGCCGTGCTGAGTGAGAACAACACCCAAAACATAGTCTGAAGCATCTGTCTCGATCTCAAAGGGATGTGCATGTATGGTAGTGAAAGTACTGGGGATGAGCACAAACACTGCTTCAAATCATCGAATGCTTGTTGTTGGGACCGACCCCACGCAAATTCTTCCTTACCACCACCCCTAGTGATTTGGCTGAGGGACCAAGCAATATGGGAGAATCCTAGCACAAACCTGCGGTAGAAATTGGCAAGGCCTAAGAAGCTCCAAAGCTCAATGAGTGTGGTTGGGGCTGGCCAGTCACAGATGACTTGGATCTTGGTTGGGATTGAGGCTTTAGATGATGATTTTTTGAGACAGTGGGGGGATAAAAAATACTTTTGTATTATATCACAGAATTTGGATCGCTAAGGAGGAAAGAGGGTGAGTCTGTCTCTTACTTCTCTAAAAGATTCAACAAAATGTACAATAAGATCCCTGCTGAGATAAAGCCTACAGAAACCTCTGCCAAAATCACCTATGCCAGTGATTTTGACCTCTGAGTTATGCCTTCTACTGAGAGAAAGAAGATCTGCCTCCTTAGCTCATATGCAAGATGTAGCCTTGGATATAGAATCTAACATAGTATCATTTGACAAACTTAGGGGAAAATCTGATAGAGACAAGAGAAAAAATAGAATTGAATCCTCAACCTCTGATTCTTCTATTATCCATCCTCAAGTTGATGAACTTACCAAATTAGTAAAATATCTTTCTACTGAGATGGAGAAGTTAAAAATTGAATGAAAGCAGACCTATAGAAATACTCAAAAGTTTGATAACAGAGGTAACTTTAGATGACCAAACAATGCTCCTCAAATCCTTCTAAGAGATCCTAGAAATAGAGATAGGGATGATCAAAATATCCAAACTCCTTTACAAAACAACATTGGTGTTGATGAAGAAGGAGAGGATGAAGAATTTGGTCCTAAGATCCATTGCTTAGGTGACACCTCCCCATCCCCTCACTTGACCCAATCTGCATATGAGGAATCCTTGATGGATAATCAAATAAATGAATTGAGTAAGAGAGAGAATGCAAAAGAAAATCCTAATAGATATAATCTGAGATCCAAAAAGGAGGAAAAGACTAATGCTTCTGATCAGCCTACCAAAACAAAAAATTATGCCAAGGCTATGACAGTTGGTAGCAAAGAAAAAGATGCTCAAAGCCACCAATTTTTGGTCAGGAATCCTACCCCAAAAGCCAAGGAGATTTTGAAATCTTCATCTTCCTTCAGCTTTGAGAGTGAGATCAAAAAAATCAATATTCTTGTACATTTTTTGGAGTTTATAAAAAATGAAGAATTTAAAAATATCTTTCCAAAATGTTGCAGCCTGAACCCTCCTTAAATTCCACTGATTCAGTAAATCTTCAAGATGAAAATCCAACAGTCATCTTAGGACCTTTGATACAAGATAGAGATGATTCACCCCTTCCCTTATATACATCACTAAACATACATGATAAGGTGTTGCATAATTGTTTGATGGACTCAGGGGCATCTCACAAACTTATGCCCAAAATAATCATGGATGAACTTGGATTAGAAATCACAAAGACTTACCATGAATTATATTCTTTTGACTCTAGGAAAGTGAAGTGCCTTGGGGTCATCAAAGATCTAGTTGTGACCTTGTTTCATTTTCCCATGAAAAGTGTGGTCATGGATATCATGTTGGTTGATGTTCCCCCCAAGTTTTGCATGCTCTTGTCAAGATCTTGGATACAAAGACTTGGGAGAACCTTGCAGATGGACCTCACATATGCTACCATTCCTATGTTTGGGGGGGAGCATAGAAGACTTTACAAGGAAGATCAGTTGGCCTACATTGTTAGTGACGAAGAAAACCCCACCAACCATCCTATTTTTTCACTTGATATTGATTTGGTATCCAGTATATTGCATCTCACTAATGGTCCTGAACCTCCTCTTGAAATCAGAAAACAATCCATTACTTTTTGTGAAAATTCTCCTTCAACCACCTCTGTTTGGAAGATGTTCTTTGATGGAGCCTCTTATAGGGAAGGTGTTGGTGCTGGATTGGTCTTTGTTTCACCTACTCAAAAGACTATAACTTTGTCCTACAAGCTAGAATTTAAAACTACCAACAATGTGGAAGAGTATGAAGCTCGTGTTTTGGGTTTAAGGGATGGAAAAGACATGGGGATTGAAGAGCTATCAGTGTTTGCAGATGTTGAATTGATTATCCATCAGATCAAAAATCTATATCAAGTTAACCACCCTAGGCTAAGGACTTATACAAATGAAGTGTGGGATCTAGTGGACAGTTTCTTCTTAGTTTTCAATATTTCATTTATTCCAAGAGAGGAGAATACCATGGTTGATTCTTTGGTTGTTTTAGCAAGTAATTTCAGAGTCCCTTTGCCACCTAAACTCAAGTATGATGTAAAAGTGAAATATAGACCCTCTATACCTGACAATGTCAAGCATTGGAAGGTGTTTGAGGATGATCTTGAGATCAAAATATTCCTTGATATTGTTGATGATTTTTCTTCATTACATATTGATCAAGATCATGATTCTGAAAATAATCCTCATGTTGATGTTTTTCTAAACAAAATTTCTAATCATCATATTGTTCAGTTGCCTAGCAACCATATTCCAAAAGGACTAGTTCCTTTGAAAAGATTATTTGACAGGAATGATATGGCAGTGAAGGTTAAAGGGTCAACTGATGACGTTGATGTAACAGAATGCAATGTGGGTACAGAGAAGGATCCAAAATTTGTCAAGTTGTCAAGCAGCTTGTCAAAGGAACAAAGGGTTGAATATGTTGGGTTGTTAAAAGAGTTTGTTGATGTGTTTGACTGGACATATGAAGATATTAGAACATACGACACAAGCATCATTGAACAAAAGATCACATTGAAGGAAGATACCAATCCATTTAGGCAGAAGCTAAGACAAATAAATCCTATGTTGTTGCCTATTATGGAAAAGCAAACCTATGCTTTGGTTAAAGCCCTCAAAGATTTCAGAGTCTATGTGTTGCATTCAAGAGTCATTACATATGTCCCTTCAGGTTATGTGAAGGAGATTCTCATTTAGCCTGACATAGACCGAAGAAGGAGCAAGTGGATTGCCAAAATCCTTGAATTTTATCTTGAAATAAAGCCCACCAAATTGGTTAAAGGCCAAGGTTTAGCTAGATTGCTAGATGAATCTAATTGCAAAGATTTGGGGGTTAATTTCATCAACACTTGCTCAGAAAATCAGCAATCTGAATTGTCTGATAAGGGTTCTCAAGTCATCCCTCCATTGGCAGAGTGCACCTGGTACAAGGACATTATATTTTTTCTACAGAAGTTGCAGCCTCCTGATGGTATGGAGAAGAACAAGGTGAGATATTTGAAGCTCAAATCAATTAAATATTGTCTTATTGATCAAGTCTTGTATTGGAAATATCCTTTAGGAGTCCTTTTGAGATGCCTATACCCACAGGAATCCCAAAAGATTATGTTTGATTTTCATGACAGTTTATGTGGGAGGAATCACTTTTGGAGAACCACAACATATAAGATTCTCAGCGTTGGGTACTTCTAGCCTAGTATATTCACCAATGTTTTTCCAAATATAAGAGCTTGTGTCAAGTGTCAAAAATTATCTGGAAAGAAACAGCTCAAGTCTTTTTCATTGAAGCCCGTGGTAGCTTTAGGACCCTTTTAGCAGTGGGGCCTAGATTTTATTGGGGAAATTCATCCTTCTTCAAGTGGTCAGGATAGGTGGATCTTGACTGCCATTGATTACTTTACTAAGTGGATAGAAGTCATCCCTACAAGGAATGCCTCCCACAAGGTGATAGTTGGTTTTCTTGAGGATGTTATGGAGATATTTGGTTGTCCGAACATAATTGTCCTTGATAATGCTGCATCTTTCAAGGTTGAACCTTTAATCAAGTTTTGTGAACAGTTTGGAATCACATTGATTCATTCTACTCCTTACTATCGCCAAGGGAATGGACTGGCAAAGTCCTCTAACAAGATCCTTATAAATATCATCAAAAGACTGTTAGAGGGAAACAAGAAAGCCTGGGATTCAAAGCTCAAATTTGCTTTGTGGGCTGATAGAGTGACAGCAAAAAGATCTCTTGGTGTCTCTCCTTTTTAGCTTGTGTATGGAGTTGAGGCCATTTTTCCTTCTCAACTTGTCTTGCTTGTGGAAAAAAATTTCCAAGACTACCAAGGAGAACCTGATGATATGATCAGAAGAATAAAACAATTGGTAGAAGTGCAGTAGACTAGGGAGAAGTTAAAGAACAAATGACATGACCATCAATAGAAGATCAAGCAGGCCTTTGACAAGAAGGTAAGCAAAGAGGATTTCCAGCTGGGATATCTAGTGCTCAAGTGGGATGCACCCAAGCAAGACAAAGGCAAGCACGGTAAATTTGAAGCCTTGTGGATTGGCCCCTTCAAAATTTCTGAGGTATTTTAGAAATAACACATACAAGTTGCATAATCTGGAGGATTTTGATGTTTTTGGTGGCCCTGTAAATGGAAATTTTCTAAAAAAGGTACTTTGCTTGAGCCATGAGTGGCTTTCCATGCCATTTTAAATATCATTTTTTGTTCAATTTTTTTTTTAATAAGTGACCCCCTAGCCCTAGGATAAGGAACTGAAACTACTTGTTCTTGGCAGCCCACGGGGAGCATTCCATCCCTTGTGGAGCCAATGTTATCACACTAAGTTGCATTGGGTCTTTAGCCCTTAGTTTTAAATTTTTCTAAGCCTTTATATTTTTAATTTTGATTTGATTTCTTAAAGTGTGATTTACTTAGGTTACCTTAAATAAATGAAGGCTTAAGTGATGACTCAATTTTGACCCTCATATAGATTTTTGGCCTAGGGTCATTTTATTGGCTTATGTTTTGACCCATTTCATGACTTGACACTAAGCCTGACTCAACCCATGACCAAATTGACTTGACAGGTCACTCTCCTCACTCATACCTTCGTATCCTTTCCATGTTGTCCCTTTGTCCTCTTATAATGGTCAAATCAACTTTTTGAAAAAGGAGCGTTGCCAACTCACTAGGATTTTTCGTAGCACACTCTCTGTCCTTTACCCTTTTCCATGATTTGTTATCATAGTGTTGATGTCATGCCTACCTTTTTTCAACTCCTTGGTTAGTTAAAATATACCTTTGAGGATTTGATCTTTATGATCTTGCTAACGGTTTTCAAGTTTTGAATGTTCAAATCTCGACACTGCAAAAACTACCAGTTCGAACTAGTTGGAAGTGGTGCTACAGGATCGGATGCTAAGGTGGATTTGGAGGTCGAGATGCTTGTGATAATATCCTAAACATTTGCACAACTCCAAGTTATCATCGATTTTCCAGGTATCCAATGGTTCCCCTCCTCTACATATCAATTTCGGGTAGTAATTATCGCTTGGAGTTTTTGTAGCGATTGTGTCTGTAGAATTGGAAGAGGACCCTCCCCTCATACTTTCTATCAATCTTTGTTTCACATAAACCTGCAGTCACCATCACCTGGTTTTCAGTCATAAGAAATCTATTTGCCTTGCTCCTGAGTCTTGAGTGCCCAAGAAAACTTTACCTCTTGTATGCATGTTGTGCTACCTACAAATCGTTGTTGAAACTACGTTGCCTTTCCCCTGCTTCCTCTATCATTTGAATTGGAGTGTTTTTCAACCCAGTTTTCAAATATCATTGCAGTGGTTTCCTTCACCCTATGATTATTCCTTAGTTTTAAGATTTGTAATCAGTGAAGGGATGGAAATTTGCAGCCATTTTTTTCCAAAGCCAGCAAGCAGTTTGAGTTAAGGCAGAATCATGGGTAAAGACAACCATTGTTCACTATCAATCCCTTATTGTTTTCCTAGCCTTCATTGCACCTTAAATTTTGACCTCTCATCTTGATCTATGGAGACACCTCAGAAGAAGAAATCTCACAAGGGAGGTACTGTGGTTAGAAATGAACCTACAGACATGCATTTATTTGAGGCAGAGCCCATGGTTAGAGAAGTTTTTCAAAGGGTGGGTTTCCTTGCTTTATACCAAAACATGCAGAGGGGTCATCCTAAGGTGGCAAGGCAATTTTCATCACATTTTGATGGCCTGAAGACTAAGGTAGGAGACCTAGAGTTTGAGGTGTCTGAAGCCTCCATTTCAGCAGCCACATGGATTCCTATCATAGGAGAGAAATGGTTTAAATCCATGGCTTTGAATGTAGCCTTCTCCAAATACTTCCTTAAGACAGAGTATCAGACTGACAACCTATCCAAAGGGGTACCAAGAAGTCATCTAGTTGAAGGGTTTGATAAAATGTTGAATATCATCCAAAGATACTTCACATGTGAGGGGAGGTTTAATACACTATACCAGTACCATATAAGGCTTCTGATTCATTTTACTGGTAAAGATGAAATGAACATTCCTTTCTACTTGTTGATAAGCATAGGGAAAATCTCAGATAGAGTTCAATCCAAATCCAAGGTTTTGGATACTAGTATTTTTCATTCTGGATTGATTAGAATGTTGGTTTCAGAAGAACTAAGGGAGAGGAACATTCCATGGGAAAAATTTATTGTTTCTTCTCGCATGAATTTGGACATAGCACCCACTCCTCAGTCAAAGATACAAAGTCCTTTGCCATCCACTAGTACTGCTCCAGTAGGAGCCAGCAATAAAATAAAGAGAAGGGCCCATACCCAAGACCAAGATGTCATAAAGGAAGTTAAATAAATAGAGAAGGAAGCCTATATTTCTCCTCATAGAGACCTTTCACCCCCTCATGCACCAGGATTAGAAGAAGTCCCTTCCTCTACTAAAGCCACAACCAAGAAAGGAAGGAAACTGCACTTCCCTTCATCTCCTTCAACAACTAGTACAAAAGTCAGAATATTTTTCACAGGATCATGATCTCTCAAGGAGACTGTTGAAACACAAGTCCTACCAAAGGTTTATATTCTGAAGAAAAGGAGAAATAAGGGAAAATGCATTGAGAAGCATGTTGATATGGTGGATGTAGTCCCTGTGAAGCAAGAAGATGAAGCCATTAAGAAGCCTATTGATATTGTCAACATCACCACTCCACCTAGCAACCAGACCTTCAAATGATTGATTAAAAATCTCAGGGAATCTAGGAAGGAGGTGGCTCGTTTGAAATCAGAAGGCATGTCTGAAAGGATTAAGATGAAAGAACGCATGGATGATTACAGCCACGCCCTTAATTTAGAAATATTTGCATCAAGAAGAGCCCAGCATCTCCATAAGAATCTCAAGAACCTTTATAGGAAAAACAAATACTTTCAGTCTCAGAACAAAAAACTCAAAGCAAAGTTACAACATTTCAAGGATGAGATGGCTCAGAGAAATTTCAATGTTTTGGTTGAGGCTTCCATTGAGAAGGAGAAACCAGTAGACAAGAAAAGCACACTTCCAGTGAAGAAGCCTATTACTACAAAAGGAAAGCATGTTGAGGTGCCAAAAGGAAGTCCTCCTTCCACAAGAAAGAGTGTCAAGTTGATGAAGTGATTGGTGAAAGGTGAGCTCCATTTTTTAGAATGGCCTCTTTTTGAAGGATAAGTGATTGAGGAAGTATTATTTTTTTCCACTTCTACAAGCTTTACAGGCTCCTATCAAATCTATCTCAAGGTTTTTTATTCTTTTCAAAGAGTTAATCTCTTCATACAGAAGTAGCACAGACATTTTGTAGCGCTATGGCGCTACATAATTGTTTAATTCGTATATACTATCAGTATGCTACCTTTAGCGCTACTAAATCTCCTAAGAATGGTGTAGAGATTGTTATAATATAATGGTTGTGCTCATTTTACCATTGACAATATCGTTATTGTCACCCAATCATAGGCCGAAGCCACCCTCCGAGCACCTTAACCTTGATAAAGAATCACTCTAGAAGCAAACCCTAGGCTAGATAGCCAAACAAAGGGTAGCGCACCTTTCCCCAAGGATAGCGCATCAACAAGAGTTGATCAGATAGTCCAAACCCTAACCAAAAGATAGTCCAATCCAAACGTGATATGTTATCTGCAGTAGCTACAATGGAAACTCTCCTTCAAACATTCACACAAGTGTTGCTCTACAATTCTGAGACTACCTGCCAAAATGAAGACTGGCCTCCTATATTTATAGTAAATATGGCTAACTGCCTGGGCCGACTTCTCATTCTGGATATCTGTCTGTTCAGTATATATTATTTCTTCTGGCCGACTTCTTCTCTTGGAGGCTAATAACCTAATACAAGTTATCCTCTTGAGCCGACATGTCTTCTAGGGTTATTAGCCAACTCATTAGGGTTTCTTCTTGCTTCCTGGAATATTCTATTCTCGTCAGGTTTACACATGGAGGTAAATACCTCCCACAGCTACTATAATATCGAAACTCCCTCCTAGCTAAGGAAGTATTACAGGTAATGGTCTTGATCACAAACATACCATTCACCCGGTAGCATCAACATATCTCATGACTAGATCATGAGCACCATCATCACCATTAGTGTCATCAGTTGCATCATCTCCCACAAGAGCCATTCTTCTAATCTAGAAGAGTAAATGTTCTAAACCATTTTTTGTTTGGAAAATCTCTGTTCGTTGATCATCCATCTCGCTGATAATCATTTTCAACATTGATGATAGTCTTCAAGTCAATTGGAACAATATCATTCAATAGAACACAACTGTGTCTATCCATAGTAGTACACAACTACAATCCAGTGGTACACTACCACACCAAGTACCACATAGATACTTGATCAAATAGTGGAACACATCCACCACAATAGTATACATCTACTGTCTAGAAGCATACGGTTTTCATAACAATCATCTGATATCAACCTGCACAGAAACAATGTTATGATATATAATGAATCATCTGGGCCATTCTTCCACTCAAAGCTATGAGATCTTGGAAGAGCATCTACCCTCGGAGTAGAACGTCAACAATGAGCTATCTGGACTATTCTTCTCAAGCAAGGAAGAATAACTATTCTGATTTCTGAGCCTGGACCATTCCCCACCCTGGGCCATTCCTCTGACACTAAAAAAAGTGTAACCTGGAGAGAATGAATCTTCCCTAAGGAATGTTTGTCCCTGATTGTTAAACCTGGACCATTCCCCACCCTGGGCCATTCCTCCGGCACTAAACAAAGTGCACCCTGGAGAGAATGAATATGCCCCAAGGAATAACTATCTGAACCATTTCCAAAGGAAATGACTGTCCTGCACCAACCTCCAAAATGGACCATTCCCCATGTTAACCACAATGGGAAATCGTTGTCCAGAAAGGTTGGCCAGTCTTCTTGAGTAACCCTCAAGAAGAGAGACTTCCCTAGACCACTTCCCATGTTAACCACAATGGAAATTCGTTGTCTATGGTACATCAGCAATCTGGACCATTTTTCGAACTGAAAATTTTATGTCCGTCAGAAATCTCAATCCACTTTCCGAACTGGAAAGAAACTACTCATCCTGGACCATTTTTTGAACTGAAAAATGATTGTCCATGAATAAACAATACATTAGTGATCCCTACCAACCTGGGAGTCATCTCTTCCTTTTTCAATAAGGAAGTCGTTTCCACGAGCTCCAACTTGAGTACGCAAACTCTTTCATCTTGGACAAAAGTTTTACCAAAATGTTTGCTTATCTGCTCATCTATGGAGATATGTATTTGGAGAACCACTTTCTCCTTTCTGGACTTCATCATGGATAATGTAATGTTTGATTTCAAATGTACTTTGGTCTAGAACATTGGTTTTCTCTTAAGGCTTCATGTAGTTCTGATTAATAAAGTACATTATTGTTGGATTCCTCTTAGTTCCTGCTAGCTCACAACATCGTGGCACGGGTCAAACTGGAACATATCCATGTGGCACTTCTTCTGTCATCATGAGATATTTTTCATGGATTGACAATCCATCATCCTGATCTTCTGAGCAATCATTCTGATACAATCTCTCTGTTATAGAAAAATCTTCACCACGCTTCTGTTGTGCTTTGGAGGTTCTCCACCAAGTTATCTTCTTCCATCTGCATACAAGGGTCTCTTTCTGGTATGCCTCAAAGTCTTGAGGTTGCTATTTATACACTCTTTGTTCAATTTCTCTGGAGAACAGTCTTTGCATTCATCTGATGTAAAATTCCAACCCATGGATATTGTGGATGATATAATGACTCATATAGAGGTATGTTTGGTTTACTGGAACAAGTAATCATCATAGTATTCTCCCTCCATCTGGGAGAACCTCTAGTTCTGGATCTTGCA
>SNQJ01S0177481.1:2931-36344 GCA_010110895.2 Picea sitchensis
TCGCAAACAGGTGCCATCCAGTGGAACAATATCTTCTTTGACTATCTCTATTGGCAGTAATCTGTGAAAGGGATTCTTTAACTTGGTCCATTACCCCTTTAGCCCTTCAAAAACCCAGATTACATAGGGACGTCTCCCTTGGACTAGCCATCCTAAATAGAAAGAGCTCCCCATCTAGGTGACAGCGGGTGGGGAAGCTCCTGTTACGCCGGTTTTAAGCCTTGACTCAAGCTACCTAAACCCTTCCTACAAACCGTGCGATAACAGTCTTCAAGATGCCCGAATAAGCTTAAGGAACCTAAGTGACTCCGAGAGGGAGAGAGAGAGATCAAGTACAAAAGAATATCCGAGAGAGAGAGGAGAGGTAGTTCACTCCTCTTGGTCACATGTCTACACAAGAATGAACAAGAATGAATTAGTGAGTGAAGGACTCTCTCCTTCCTCTATATATATGAGAGGTAACAGAGGCCAAAAATGCATATATGAGCCTTACACGCAACCTACAATAACACATGTAGGCTCACATAGGTGGAGTGCTACACTCCAAAGACATGCATGCAAGCTCCAAGGTTAAGTCATCCACAAGCAAGAGTGCTCCACAAGGTGTGTCCAAAGCTCGTCGTACAAGCCTCTAATGACTCCATCAGTCCTCCATCAATCCTCCTAATCCACGCAGTTCATTGGGTCCACTCCACCTACATGAACACTGTCATAACTCAAGCATCGTCGAGTTACCTCCATGCCTTCATGTAAGCATCCAAGCTACCTTTTGCTGTCTTGGGCCCAGTGCCCTCCTCCAAGATACAAGATGCTCCTCATCCTTAGTAGGGCATCATCCAAGCAAACAACCATCTCCATGTGGCCATCATTTAGAATGTCACCAAAGATATCTAAGGATCTCCAACGTCCTAGGGAAGAATATCATGCAAACACCCCTCTAAGGTCAAACGACCACTGAGTAAGCCATATCTAGATTCCAATGTGCAAATCCATTCACAAATCATATCTCATGTTCAAATCGATCATGGTGTTAGAATATAAGTGGATGTGCTCGTTTTACCATTGGCAATGCCCTTGTCACCCAACCATAGGTCGAAGCCACCCTCCGAGCACCTTAACCTTGACAGAGAATCACTCCGGAAGCAAACCCTAGGCTAGATAGCCAAACAAAGGGTAGCGCACCTTTCCCCAAGGATAGTGCATCAACAAGAGCTGATCAGATAGTCCAAACCCTAGCCAAGAGATAGTCCAAGCGTAACTGCTAGCTGCAGCAACTGCAATGGCAACTCTCCTCCAAACCTGTGTAGAAACTGGGCAACTGCAGTGCGCACAAGTGCTGCTCTGCAATTCTGAGACTGCCTGCTAGAATGAGAACTGGCCTCCTGTATTTATACTAATTCTGGCTAACTGCCTGGGCCGACTTCTCATTCTGGGTATCTGTCTGTTCAGTATATATTATTATTTCTAGCCGATTTCTTCTCTTGGAGGCTAATAACCTAATATAAATTATCTTCTTGAGCAATCAAGTCTTCTAGGGTTATTAGCCAACTCATCAGGGTTTCTTCTTGCTTCCCGGAGTATTCTATCCTCGTCAGGTTTACACATGGAGGTAAATACCTCCCGCAGCTACCATAATATCAACACTCCCTCCTAGCTAGGGAGGTATTGCAGGTAAACAACCAATAAAGATAATAAGAACTAGAAATGTACCTGCCCGTAACAAAGCAACATGAAAACTATATTTGCAAGGTCACTTCCTGGTTAGTACTTCATATAATCAGAGACTTTCTTGATATAAGCAATTGAGTAATATATTGATGAAGTAAGCAAAGATGTATAATGGCAATAATCACAATACGATACTTCAACAATAAAGCTTCAAAATGGGCAAGAATGACCAATTATCAATATCATAACACCAACATTCATTAGAAGCAAGTATGCATTAATCTTTTCAATTGCTTTTAGAAGCTTTAAGTGCTGCAAAGTATGATTATAACTTGAAAGAATAATAGTAGCAGTAGGGTTAGCAAGTTAATCTAAACTAGGGTTAGAAAGCTGGTAGTAATTGCTCAAAGATTTGGATGTTTGTAGATTGTGATCAAAACACTCAAGTAAGAAGTCTTAGACTAGTGCATTCGTAGGGAAAATGGAGACAGAAGTAGTGGCATAAATTGAAGGAACAAATGATAATAGTGTTAGAATATGAATGAATGTGCTCATTTTACCATTGACAATATCACTATTGTCACCCAACCATAGGCCGAAGCCACCCTCCGAGCACCTTGACCTTGACAGAGAGAAGAATCCTGGTAGCAATTCAATAGCCAAGCAAGGCTAATGCACCAAGCAAGAAGTAACCAAAGCTGATCAGAGAGTCCCACCCAAAACTGGCGCAACGCCTTCCCTAGGACTTGCGCACAAGACTGCTAGATTGTAGTGCGTAGAACTGGCTTTCTGTAATTCTGAGAAATGTGTCAAATGAGAGACCGACGCCCTGTATTTATAGTATTCCTGGCAGACTTGCCTGGGCTGACTTCTCTCTCTGGGTACTAATTAATTCATATTAATTATCTCTCTTCAGTCGACATCTCATCTAGGGTTAATTTCATTTCTTTGCTTTCTTTCAGAATGTTCTAATCTCGTCAAAGGTCACAATAGAGGTTCATACCTCTCGAAGCTACCATAATATCAACACTCTCTCCTAACTAGGGAGGTATAACTGATAATGGTCTTGAGCACAAACAAACCATTCAACTGGTAGTATCACGAGCACCGTCATTATTATCCAACTGGATAATCTCCATGACAACTGGTACAATATCAATTGATAGAACACAACTGTGTCTATCCATGGTAGTATGCAACTACTCAAACCGTGACACATAGTCACAAACAATTGACCATATACACCACAATAGCATATCTCTACTGTCTGGACACAAGCAGTCTCCATAACAATCATCTGATATCAACCTGCACAGAAAATATTGTTAAAATAAACTGAATCATCTGGGCCAATCTTTCACTCACATCTGTGAGATCTGAAAGAATATCCGCCCTCAGAGTAGAACATCAACGATGGGCTATCTGGCTTATTCTTCTCAAACAAGGAAGATTGATTGTTCTGATTTATGAGCCTGGACCATTCCTCTCTCTGGGCCATTCCTTCGACATGAAACAAAGTGTAACCTGGAGAGAATGAATTGGCCCTAAGGAATGCCTGTCCCTGATTGCTGAGCCTGGACCATTCCCCACCCTAGACCATTCCTCCGACACTAAACAAAGTACAACCTGGAGAGAATGAATCCACCCTAAGGAATGATTGTCCGGACCATTTCCCTTGTTAACCACAAGAGGAAAACACTGTCATGTACCAACCTCCAAAACAGATCATTCCTCATGTTAACCACAATGAGAAATCGTTGTCCGGCGAGGCGGGCCAATCTTCTTGAGTAACCCTTAAGAAGAGAGACTGCCCTAGACAACTCCCCATGTTAACCACAATGGGAAGTCGTTGTGTATGGTACATCAACAATATGGACCATTTTCCGAACTGGAAAATGTCTATTTGTCAGAAATCTCAATACACTTTCTAAACAGGAAAAAATCTGCCCAAGGTGGACTATTTTTCAATCTTGAAAATGAATGTCCTCAATAATATCTTAGTGCTTTCTCCCAACCTGGAGAGTCATTTCTTCCCTTTCAGCTAAGGGAGTTATTTCCACGATCCCCATCTTCTCTCGGAAATATGCAAACTTTATTATAGATAGAGGCTTTGTCAGGATGTCTGCTGTCTGCTCATCTGTGGGGATATACTGGAGCTTTACCTCTCCTTCCTGGACTTTATCTCAAATAAAGTAGTATTTGATCTCAATATGTTTTGACCTTTCATGAAACACGGGGTGTTCTGATAATCTTATACAACTCTGATTATCGCAATGTATTATGGTCGAATATGGAATCTGATCAAATAAATCGGAGATTAACTTCCTTAGCCATATTGCTTATGTGCATGCTTCACATGCTGTGATATATTCTGCTTATGCTGTGCTGAGTGCGACAGACTTTTGTTTCTTGCTGCCCCAAGATATCATAGCGGAGCCCAAACTGAAACACATTCCTGAAGTACTCTTTCTGTCTTCTGCACTTCCTGCCCAATCTGAGTATGTGAATCCATGAAGCTGTATATCACTGGATGCGGTATATCTTAAGCCATAGTTTATTGTCCCACGAATATATCTTAAGACATGCTTTGCAGCTATCCAATGCTCATGTCTCGGTTCCACCTGGAATTGGCTTAGTGTATTCACGACAAAGAAAATGTCTGGTCGAGTATTTACCAAATACATCAATGACCCAATTAATTGTCGATATAGTGATGGATCTACTGGATCAGAATCTGGATCTTTCACTTTTCTTATATCCGTATTCATAGGAGTGTCCATGGACTTACAATCCATCATTCCAAACTTTTGAAGGATCTTTATTGCATACTTTCCTTGTCCAAGGAATACTTCACCACGCTTCTGCCATACTTCTAGTTCCAAGTAATAATGCTTGAGACCTAGATCCTTCATATCAAATTCAGAAGCTAGTTCCTTCTTGCACTGGATGATGAGAGACTCTTCACCTGTTATGAATAGATTGTCAACATATAATAGTAGAATTACAGGTGCATTGTCCAAGACTTTCTAGTAAAGGTTTGGATCTGCATGACTCTTGGAGAAACCAAGTCTCGTTAGATCGCTGTCCATTCTGGCATACCAAGCCCTTGGAGCTTGCTTGAGTCCATATAGGGCTTTCTTTAATCTGCAAACGTGAGTGTCTTTGGAATGTACCTCCATCCCTTGAGGTTGTTCAATACATACTTCTTCTTCGATTGCTCCATTGATGAAAGTTGTCTTTACATCCATTTGATGTAAGTTCCATCCCATGGAAGCAGTAAGAGATATGATAGCTCTAATGGAAGTATATCTGGCAATCGGAGCAAAAGTTTCATCATAATCTTCTCCCTCCTTTTGGGAGAACTCTCTAGCTATGAATCTTGCTTTATATTTATCCATGCTTCCATTTGCTGCATGTTTGATCTTATATACCCATTTTGAAGTTACCACTGATTTTTCTTTAGGTCTAGGTACGATTTCCCATACATCATTTTTCATAATGGATTGGTGTTCTTCCGTCATAGCTTCCTTCCATTGTCCCTTTTGAACTGCTTCTTCAAATGTGGTAGGTTATTCATCTAGAAGCTTCGTCATATATGCTGCATAACTTGAGAATCTTTTAGGCTTCTTAGTTTTTCTGAATGTTCCTTCTGGAACCTTGAGTTTTTCTGCGTCTTGTAAGGTAGCTTCAAGCCAAGTTGGTCGTTTCTTGGTCTTAGGTACGATATCTGAATCAATGATTTCACATGGTTGCATAGGATGATCCAGTTGTTCCTTTTCGTCATTTTGGTTTTCTGTGCTTTCTTCAATAGGTTCTTCAATCTCTTCTTCTTCTTTAGTTTCTTCTATGGATTTCTTGAAAGCCATCTTTTCATTAAATGTTACGTCTCCGCTGACTTCGATCTTATGTTGTTCCAGAATATAGATTCTATAAGCCTTGGATGAATCGCTATATCCCATAAATATCCCCTTCCTTCCCGAGGGTTCTAGTTTATTCCTTTTATCCTTTGGAATGTGAGAGTAAACAAGACATCCAAATATTCTTAGGTTTTCCACATTAGGTTTCTTACCTGAGAAGGCTTCTTCTGGAGTCATGTCCTTCAATATGCGATGAGGACTTCTGTTTTGCACATATATTGCTGTCATGGCTGCTTCTCCCCATAGGAACATAGATAAACCTTGATCATTTAGTAGTGCTTTTACTGTTTCTTCGATGGATCTGTTCTTTCTTTCTGATACACCATTTTGTTGAGGATTATGAAGAACAGTCAACTCCCTCCTAATCCAAGCCAATTTGCAGAATGCAACGAATTCCTTCGAGGTGTATTCTCCTCCATTATCTGTTCTTAATGTTTTGATCTTCTTGTTTGTGAGGTTCTCTATTTCTGCTTTGAATTCTTGAAACTTGCTGAATACTTCGTCTTTTGTCTTCAGTAGATATAACCAAGTTTTTCTTGAATAATCATCTATGAAGATTGCGTATTAAAGAGATCCTCCTAGAGATTTGGCTGGCATCGGACCACAAACATCTGAGTGTATCAGATCTAGAATCTCCTTAGATCTGTTGTTGCTGCTTGGGAATGGTTGCTTGATATTCTTCCTAAGAGCACATGCTTTGCAAATTCCTTCATGTGTAGATTGCAATTCTGGTATTCCTTCAACCATCCTTCTGAGAAAAGGTAATGCTTGATAATTAATATGAGTGTACCTTTTGTGCCAAAGTTCATTGGAATTTACTTCGTCATGTACGAGAGCTTCTTCATTTTGTTCTAGTAGTCTATATAGGTTTCCTTCATGACTTCCAATCACCCTAGCATTCTCTATGCTGGAATCTTTATGCCAGGATAACACTTTTCCATCTACGAAAGCTATTCTGTTTCCTTTGTCTTCTAGGCAAGATATCGATACACGATTCTTTTCTAAACCAGGTACATATAAAACATTGCTTAAATGAACATTGTTACCTGTTTTCAACTTGACGGAAGCTTGTCCAAATCCTTCGACTGGGTAAGTGCTTTTGTCTCCAAGCTCTACCTTGTACAATGTCTTCTTCTCATTTAGATTTGAGAGTCTGGCTTGATCTCCCGTCATGTGCCTATAAGCTTCACTATCGATTATCCACAGGTCATCTTCTATTGTTCCTGTGAGTGCTGAGTAGTGTAGAAGACTGATCTTTTCACTCATGTCTTTGGTTGACTGGTAGCTGGTGATGCCTTGATCCAAAACTTCAACTCTGACGTTTTCGTCTTCTGAGAGAGCCAAAAGGTGTGCTGAACTAGGGCGCATTTGAATATATTCTCCTTGAGCGAGATGCTCCATCACAAGGTGCCAGATTTGGGATTTAGGGTTTCTGCAACTGCTCCTGCTCGTAACCCTAGCGACAATGTTTTGGAAGCTGCTCCTGCTAGTAACCCTAGCGACAGTGTTTTGGAAGCTGCTCCTGCTAGTAACCCTAGCGACAGTTCCTCAGCGAGCTCAGTATCGTAATGGCTATGCTTCCTTCCAGCGGTTAGACTGAATGAAGGAGGTGTGGGCCCATAACCTGTTAGAATATGAATGGATGTGCTCGTTTTACCATTGACAATATCACTATTGTGACCCAACCATATGCCGAAGCTACCCTTCGAGCACCTTGACCTTGACAAAGAGAAGAATCCTGGTAGCAATTCAATAGCCAAGCAAGGCTAATGCACCAAGCAAGAAGTAACCAAAGTTGATCAGAGAGTCCCACCAAAACTAGCGCAACACATTCTCTAGGACTTGTGCACAAGACTACTAGACTGCAGTGCACATAAATGGCTTTCTCTAATTCTGAGAAGTGTGTCAAATGAGAGATTGGTGCCCTGTATTTATAATATTCTTGGCAGACTTGCTTGGGTCGACTTCTCTCTCTAGGTACTAATTAATTAATATTAATTATCTCTCTTCAGTCGATATCTCATCTAGGGTTACTTTCATTTCTTTCCTTTCTTTCAGAAAGTTCTAATCTCGTCAAAGGTCACAATAGAGGTTCATAACTCCCGAAGCTACCATAATATGAACAAATAGTAGGGCTAAAGACGAGAAATTTGATGGATGAAGTGTTGGTAAGCTAAGGCTTCAACCATCAAACCCTAGGGGAAAACGACTTAGTAAAGTGTAGACAACCCTAGGCTTTGGCACGTTTTCCTCCTTTAGCTCAATAACAAAGTAAAATCGGCTAGGGTGAAGAGCAAATGATATGGTGTTGCAATGGCAAGGCCCTAGCAATGTCTTCAACAGATAAAACAACTCCTTGGCATAATCTAGTAGGGAATTAAAATAAGGACACCAACATGTGCTTATTTCCTAGGGTTTATTCCAACAATTTCATTAACAAAATGCAAGTAAAACACTATAACAATTCAAGTAAGGGAAGGATTGCAGAAATTCACTTACATTTACCAAGTAGTCATCAAGCGAAACCCTAGTTATAAACCTTCCACCAAGAAAAATGCCAAAGATAACCAAAATAAGCCTCCTCCAACAAGTGCGCACTAGAAAATTTCAGCCAAAAGCCCTAGAAAGGCGCAAATTTCAGACCTCACACTAGTGTGAGTGAAAGATCCTGAGAAAAAGAGAGTTTTATCTCTCTATTTATACAATAGCAATGGCCTTAATTTTATTTTTAGGTCACAAAAGTCCAACATGTCAAAAAATACATAATAATACCGTTTTTACATTAAATGTCAAAATCAAACCCTAAATCAAGCAAAGATGAAGACGTCATGCCCTTTTAGGGTGATGTTAGCCCCTTTTAGGGCAACGTTGGCTTCCTGGGGCACATAACTGCCTCCCAAAACCTCCATAGTGCTGGACGACTTCATAAGGTGTCCTGGGTGATGTCATGGGCCTTCCAAGGCTAACGTCCTGGTGGAAAAGGCACAACCCCCCTGGGTAAGGCTCCACCAAGCTGCCTTTGGTGGAACGTCCTCCTATTCTCCGGTGCAAACCCTCTGATCTGTCTCTGCCCCCTGCCGGGGTCTTAACATCTATCTGGTGGGCTTTCAGCCCCATGGAGGTCCGAACTAATCATTTCGCCATGTGTACATGTCCATCTGGGTACCTGCCATTGGGTATGGTCCTGAAACATCAACAAATACACCCTCCATGGGCTCATAAGTCACAAGGATCATAGCAATGTCAATCACATCTAATCATCAATTTTATTAAACATGTGCATAAAACCCCCTTTACCCTGACAAGTGCTCAAAGACATTATACTAATCTACAAGCCAAGTTTGGAGGAAGCGCTAGGGTGTCCTATTTGGCCAATGCTCACTGGATGTGGGGTGTTTCCGGGAGAAATCAAATCCAAGCCATGTGAGTGGATGAGGTGGTAAGGGATGTCTGGGCAAGGGGTGCAGTGATAGTAGGGAAATGCATGGATTACCTGTGGGTGCCTCTGTAGAGGGTGAGCTGCACCTGTCATGGATGCAAATGTTTCCAAGCCCATTCATGCCTTTTATGTTTATTCTTATTGCTTTTTCTTTCAAGAAGCTAGTCTGGGGACACTGCCCTGGCGTGGTGAGCAATGGTGGCAATGTTACCCACAAGCATTTCACGGAAATGAGAAGACTGGCTCGTGATGAGACCCATTTTCTCTTGGCTTTGCCACCAAGAGCCACTACCCTGGCGTGGTGACCAACTGCTAGTAGTGTCATACCGCTACATGCCCATGGACCTAATAGGTTGGCTGGTGATGAGACCCCTTAACTAGGTCTTGTTTTATTATTTTTTTTATGGGTCCCTCTGTTTCTTGCTGAGAAGCCTTTTATTGCTTTCTCGGGGATCCCTGGGCGAAGCATCTCGAGGTTTCATTGTTTGGCTTTTACCTTTTTCCAGCTACTTTTACCCTCTGGGCCTTTAGCCCCTTCTTCCCACAAGGTAAGGTACAACCATTAAATATTTGGCCAACCCAATGCACAGACTAGTGTAAAGGGATGGATGAGTGGGAGAAAGATGGAAAGTGGTAAGTATGATGGGAGTGGACGATGGCTTCTCATGAATCCCCCTAGTGGCAACTCAAAACCTATGGGCACAAGCTTACTAGGGCATCCTGTCATTCCCCCCAGATATGGTTAGGTGGATAGGTATAAGATCCAAGGACCCGTTAGAAACAAAAAGAATTGAATGCACATATTCAAAGGTTTTGAGGATCAAAGTGACACATACCATGATACCCGAACTCCTTACCTCATGGAGCAAGCTAAGGTGATGGATGCTGATGCTGCTGACAAAGTGGAGGCGCTGAAGAATGAAAAGATGGGCCCTCCAGGGCCATGCTCAAGTCGATCTGGCTCTCGATACTCCCTGTCTAGGACCTCTGGGCCTCGAGACATAATCTCCTTAGTTATCCCTAAAGTGGGGGATAACATCTGGCTCCAACTCGGGGACGTGTGCTCACTGTAGAGCGCTTGGAACCTCAACATCTCTTGGCATAACTTGTAACCTGCTTGATCTCAACATAAAGCTATTAACAGTCATTTGGGGTGGTGATATCACCCTCGGCTCATATATATCAAAGAATGAAAGCAAGCATATATACAAGTGTGAAAACAAACTATTCTACCATGAAATGCAAATTGTATATACAATGAATGCAAATGCCTACTTACCTGCAGTTACCTGTGAAGTCAAGCCCCCCCACCTTGGTGGGGTTTGAGGAGGTGTCCGCTGACTAGTAACAGGCGCCTTCTTCCTTCCAATGTAGATAAGTAGTAAGCATCATCAACTGACTTTCTTCCAACTCTGAAAAGTCCAAGCCAAAATTGAGTAGTCCATTTGACATTAGTAGGCTCCCCTTTCTTGGCATCCCACATCCATACTGTGTCCCCCTCTATGTACTCCTTGGTTCTAAATTTGGTTGTTTCTTGAACAACCCTGGTGTATTATGCAGAGGGAGGGGGGTGAGATTATGGAGTAAAGACTGCTTGCTGGGATGGATGAATCAATATATCGCTTTCCCCTTTCTTCAGCATTTTCACAGTCCCAACTTCCTTGCTTTTATACTTGTCTAGTAGTTGTTGGTAATCTTCTCTCTTGGGCCATTGTATCTGATCAAAGTCTTCCTCTGTTGCAAAGGGCATATCATCGGGAGAAAACTCTGGGACACTTTCCATGATTTGTTCATGTGCTTTGTCATCTTTGGTGGGGTCGCTAGTTTCCTGCACATGGGTTCTAGTCATTGGCACATTTGGGAGACGACCTATTGCTCCATTGTTCAAAGGTATATTGACATAAGTGAGGTCCATCTCAAGAGTGCCTCCAAGCATTGGAGCAAATTTCCTAGACAATAACATCCCCCACACATCTGGGACGTCTACCACCACTATGTCAATGTGGATTACTTTCTCAGGGCATTGTTTAAGGCATACTTCCACATTTTCAATTACCCCATGTGTGGGTATGGATCTAGATTCGAAACCACACACATTCCTGTAAGGTCGTGTGACTTTTAGGCGCAATCGTTGCATGACCTTGAGAGACATCATGTTGGCACCGGCCCCTGAATCCAACATGCAATTGTTGAAGCTCTTGTTATTCATCAGTAAGGTCATGAAAAAGGGCGGGTGTTCATCATACTGGACCTTAAAGTGATCAACTTGTAACATGATAGGGGGGTCCATTGGTCCATCTAATCCTTTGAAGAAATTATCAAATCTTTCTTTAACAGATGGTACCTTAATGACTTCTCTTAAAGGATAGTTACGTGCATCTTGGAAAGTGCCCCTTCGAAGTCGAAGTTTAAGTCCACCCTTTCGGATTTGGAAGGATTCCTAGGAAGGAGAATGTCCAAAGGTGGAGGTTTGGTTAGGGCTGCTGCAGGATTGGTAGAGAGAGGTTGGTTTAGCTTCTTTCGTCTATACACTTGAAATTCTTGTTTCTTCAGCTTCTCTCTTGATTCATGGTCTAGGTTGTTTATTACTTCCATCCTAGCCTTCCTGGCTCCTTCTTTTATGCCTTCTTGATGTTCCTCAGGGGAGATATTTAGGCAAATTTGGAAGCCCTCTATAACATGGTCCACTATGTTTAATTGGTCATGGCCTCCATTGTTGTAGGGACACTTATGTTCCCAGTGTGCTTCACTACACTGCAAACACCAAGGATTTTCATCCACGACATTTGTAGGAGCTAAAGTATTAGGAACCTCTTGATCATTTTTCGGTCGATAAACTTGCTTTCCTTTCTGGAATTGGCCTTTATATGGGACACTAGGTGCTTGATGCTGGGCTATCTCTAGGTTGACAATCCTATTCATCATTTGTTGTTGGTTTTTCATCATGCCATTCATAGTCATCTGTAATTTTGCCAGGCTAGCACAAATGTTTGAGGAAGGCTCAACGCTGTGGACTATCTTAGGCTTAGTATCTATTTTGGCCCTTGGGTTTGAGAAAGGCTCGATTTTGGATGAGTGGAGGTTGTCCTCAATCTTCGTAGCTAACTCTTGGGCGTCTTGGATTGTTTGGGGTTTTTTTTATCCCCGAGGAGATACCCTAGTTGACTGGTAAAAGCTTTGGTGTAAATATAAACAAGGAAATTATTAGCCGGATGATGACTGACAGGGATCTTCTGCAACAGGGTTTCAAACCTAGTGTGGAACTCTCTAATGGTCTCATTCTCTCGTTTCCAAAGGGTATTCAACCTGGTCAACAACATGTTGGGGTCTTCTTTGATACTCCATCATTTGAGAAAGGCCTCTTCCAATTTATCCATGGTTTTAATACCGCCATCAGGAAGACTATGATACCAATGTCTTGAAGCATCAAGGAGGGTAGCAGAGAACAATTTCATGACTAAATCTTCAACATCATCACTAACGGGGTGAAGCTGGAAGAACGCCCAAAAGTTGCTCATATGCTCTTCGACATTGATTGCATTAGTACCGGTGAATTTAGGCAACCACTTCTCATACTTAGGTGGCATTTGCCTAGGGTAGCCTGGTATAGCTGACATGTCTAGCGGTTTGAAAAGATTGGATGACCATTGTCTTTGGTTATTGGCTTGGTTTGGGATGCTGGTCTGAGTTCCCGTGCTAGACATTGTGTTCAAAGGAAGATTTCCTCCGAAGAGTGATTTTACTACAGGAGAACTTCGGGGAGGCTTTCTTCTAGAGGATTGAGGAGGTTTATTGTACCTCCGTGTGGATTGTGGAGTCGCCAGATAATTTTCTTGGAATTATCAAAGAGATAAGGGAATCATCCTTAGTGGAGTCGCCACGTAAGCTTGTAAGATAAAGATTCTTGAGGAAACGACTTATCAAAAAAGTGTCGTCTTTGAGGAGAATTGACTTAGTGTTCCCCGACAACGACGCCAAAATGTTATCGCGCAATTTGTACTTTGATGGAAAGGAAAAGTAAAATGAAGACAAAAAGGCGTAACGAGAGACAATCCTATCACTGTGACCGCAATAGGATATCTCTTTCTATTTAGGGTGGTAGGCCCAGGGAAGACATCCTCGGTGACCTGGGGTTTTGAGTAGGCAATGGATAAAAGGCCAAGTAAAAGTTTCCCTCTCACAAGTCACCACCGATTAGAAAGTCTGGCTAAACAACCAATAAAGATAATAAGAACCAGAAATGTACCTGCGCGGAACAAAGCAACATGAAAACTATATTTGCAAGGTCACTTGCTGGTTAGTACTTCATATAATTAGAGACTTTCTCGATATAAGCAATTGACTAATATATTGATGAAGTAAGCAAATATGTATAATGACAATAATCACAATATGATACTTCAACAATAAATGCTTCAAAATGAGCAAGAATGACTAATTATCAATATCATAACACCAACATTCATCAGAAGCAAGTATGCATTAATCCTTTCAATTGCTTTTAGAAGCTTTAACTGTTGCAAAGTATGACTATAACTTGAAAGAATAATAGCAACAATAGAGTTAGCAAGTTAATCTAAACTAGGGTTAGAAAGGTGTTAGTAATTGCTCAAAGATTTGGATGTTTGTAGATTGTGATCAAAACACTCAAGTAAGAAGTCTTAGACCAGTGCATTCATAGGGCAAATGGAGTCAGAAGTAGTGACAACAATTGAAGGAACAAATGATAATAGTAGGGCTGAAGACAAGAGAAATTTGATGGATGAAGTGTTGGTAAGCCAAGGCTTCAACCATCAAACCCTAGGGGGAAACGACTTACTAAGGTGTAGGCAATCCTAGGCCTTAGCTCATTTTCCTCCTTCTTTAGCTCAATAACAAAGTAAAATCGACTAGGGTGAAGAGCAAATGACAGGGTGTTGCAATGGAAAGGCCCTAGCAATGTCTTCAACAGATAAAACGACTCCTTGGCATAATCTAGTAGGGAATTAAAATAAGGACACCAACATGTGCTTATTTCCTAGGGTTTATTCCAGCAATTTCATTAACAAAATGTAAATAAAACACTATAACCATTCAAGTAAGGGAAGGATTGCAGAAATTCACTTACATTTACCAAGTATTCATCAAGCCAAACCCTAGTTATAAACCTTCCACCAAGAAAAATGCCAAAGATAACCAAAAAATGCCAAAGATAACCAAAATAAGCCTCCTTCAACAAGTGTGCACTAGCAAATTTCAGCCAAAAACCCTAGAAAGGCGCAAATTTCAGACCTCACACAAGTGTGAGTGAAAGATTCAGAAAAAAAGAGAGTTTTAGCTCTCTATTTATACAATAGCAATGACCTTAGTTTAATTTTTAGGTCACAAAAAGGCCAACATGGCCAAAAATACATAATAATACTATTTTTACATTAAATGTCAAAATCAAACCCTAAATCAAGCAAAGATGAAGACGTCATGCCCTTTGAGGGTGTCGTTAGCCCCTTTTAGGGCAACGTTGGCCTCCTGGGGCAAAACGTTTGGCCTTCTTGGGCCTCAGGAACATGCCACATGTGCCACTTTGGCACATAACTGCCTCCCAAAACCTCCATAGCGCTGGAGGACGTCATAAGGTGTCCTAGGTGATGTCATGGGCCTTCCAAGGCCAACGTCATGGTGGAAAAGGCACAACCCCCCTGGGTAAGGCTCCACCAAGCTGCCTCTGGTGGAACGTCCTCCTATTCTCCGGTGCAAACCCTCTGATCTGTCTCTGCCCCCTGCCGGGGTCTTAACATCTATCTGGTGGGCTTTCAGCCCCATGGAGGTCCGAACTAATCATTTCGCCATGTGTACATGTCCATCTGGGTACCTGCCATCGGGTATGGTCCTGAAACATCAACAAATACGCCCTCCATGGGCTCATAAGTCACAAGGATCATAGGAATGTCAATCACATCTAATCATCAATTTTATTAAACATGTGCATAAAACCCCCTTTACCCTGACAAGTGCTCAAAGACATTATACTAATCTACAAGCCAAGTTTGGAGGAAGCGCTAGGGTGTCCTATTTGGCTAATGCTCACTGGATGTGGGGTGTTTCCGGGAGAAATCAAATCCAAGCCATGTGAGTGGATGAGGTGGTAAGGGATGTCTGGGCAAGGGGTGCAGTGATAGTAGGGAAATGCATGGNGTCTCTGCCCCCTGCCGGGGTCTTAACATCTATCTGGTGGGCTTTCAGCCCCATGGAGGTCCGAACTAATCATTTCGCCATGTGTACATGTCCATCTGGGTACCTGCCATCGGGTATGGTCCTGAAACATCAACAAATACGCCCTCCATGGGCTCATAAGTCACAAGGATCATAGCAATGTCAATCACATCTAATCATCAATTTTATTAAACATGTGCATAAAACCCCCTTTACCCTGACAAGTGCTCAAAGACATTATACTAATCTACAAGCCAAGTTTGGAGGAAGCGCTAGGGTGTCCTATTTGGCTAATGCTCACTGGATGTGGGGTGTTTCTGGGAGAAATCAAATCCAAGCCATGTGAGTGGATGAGGTGGTAAGGGATGTCTGGGCAAGGGGTGCAGTGATAGTAGGGAAATGCATGGCTTACCTATGGGTGCCTCTGTAGAGGGTGAGCTGCACCTGTCATGGATGCAAATGTTTCCAAGCCCATTCATGCCTTTTATCTGTATTGTTATTGCTTTTTCTTTCAAGAAGCTAGTCTGGGGACACTGCCCTGGCGTGGTGACCAATGGTGGCAATGTTACCCACAAGCATTTCACGGAAATGAGAAGGTTGGCTCATGATGAGGCCCCCTTTCTCTTCGCTATGCCACCAAGAGCCACTACCCTGGCGTGGTGACCCGCTGTTGGTAGTGTCATACCGCTACAGGCCCATGGACCTAATAGGCTGGCTCGTGATGAGACCCCCTATCCTCTAACTAGGTCTTGTTTTATTATTTTTTTATGGGTCCCTCTGTTTCTTACTGAGAAGCCTTTTACTGCTTTCTCGGGGATCCCTGGGCAAAGCATCTCGAGGTTTCATTGTTTGGATTTTATCTTTTGCCAGCTACTTTTACCCTCTAGGCCTTTAGCCCCTTCTTCCCATAAGGTAAGGTACAACCCTTAAATATTTGGCCAACCTAATGCCCGGACCAGTGTAAAGGGATGGATTAGCGGGAAAAAGATGGAAAGTGGTAAGTATGATGGGAGCAGACGATGGCTTCTCATGAATCCCCCCAGTGGCAACTCAAAACCTATGGGCACAAGCTTAATAGGGCATCTTGTCATTCCCCCCAGATATGGTCAAGTGGATAGGTATAAGGTCCAAGGACCCGTTAGAAACAAAAGGAATTGAATGCACATATTCACAGGTTTTGAGGATCAGAGTGACACATACCATGATACTCGAACTCATTACCTCATGGAGCAAGATCCATTTTTGCTACAGGACCAGGCCGAGGTGATGGATGCTGCTACTGCTAACAAAGTGGAGGCCCCGAAGAATGAAAAGATGGGCCCTCCAGGGGTATGCTCAAGTCGATCTGGCTCTCAGTTCTCCATGTCTAGGACCTGTGGGCCTCGAGACATAATCTCCTTAGTTATCCCTAAAGTGGGGGATAACAGGATTCTCAAAGAGTTTCATGCAACTCTGATTGTCACAGTATATCACTGTTGGTCTCATCTGCACCCCAAATATCCCAACCAACAACTTGCGTAGCCATATGGCCTGACAACTGGCCTAACTGGCTGCCATATACTCAGCCTCTGCAGAACTCAAAGCCACTGACTTTTTCTTTCGACTGAGCCAAGACACCACTGCTGAGCCTAAACCAAAGCAACAACCTTAGGTACTCTTCCTGTTAGTGACACATCCTGCCCAATCCGAGTCTGTGTAGCCAATCAATCTGAGTCCATCCACTCTCTCATAGTTCATGCCATAATCGACCGTACCCTTAAGGTACCTAAGCACATGTGTTGCTGCCACCCAATGCAGTCTCCGATGCTCACCATAAACTGACTAAGAGAGTTGACAACAAAACAAAGATCTGGTCTGGTGTTCGCCAGATACATCAACGAACCAATCAACTGATGATACAAAGTGGGATCAACCAACTTTGACTCATAAGAATGAAGCTTCTTCTAGTTGGTTATCATAGGTGTTGACATGGGYGTACAATCCTCCATCTAGAATCTCATCAGAATGTCAACAACATATCTGCCCTTTGCTAGAAAGATGTGTCCATGCTCATGCCAAACCTCCAATCCCAAGAAGTAGTGCATCAGTCCAATGTCTTTGATCTCAAACTCTGAAGCAAGGCTCTCCTTGGAACCAATTATTAGTCTCTCAGATCCTGTAATGAAAAGGTCATCCACATATAGCACAATAATGAGAGGATCTTCCCCAACCACAATGTAATAAAGGTTGGGATCCTCCTCACTCTTCTTGAAACCCATCTGTTGCAAGTATGTATCTATCCTTGAGTACCAAGCTCTAGGAGCTTGCAATCCATACAATGCCTTCTTCAGTCTACACACATGAGAATCTCTCCCATTCACCTCAAAGCCATGTGGCTGCTCAATGTACACCTCCTCCTCTATGAGACCTGTTATCGCACAAGTTGTAGGTTGGGCAAAACCCAACCCAAACCACAATATGGCAACAACTAAGAGAATACCTACCCACTGTCACCTTAGATAGGTATTCCCGTCACTTTAGAGATGAAGTAATCACCTCAAGGTATGACCCTAGGGGAAATGAGATGGAAAATGCAGAGATGATGAAGTGCCCCCCCATAGGTCAATGATGGAAGGTAAATCGAGCTTGAAAAGAGTCTCTAGATGATGGAAGATGTACCACGGTATAGAAGACTTGCCTAGGAGTGATTGTACCTACCCGAGACACAAGGAAAATAAAGATACAAGCCCAATAATATGTTGGACAAGCAAGTTAAGCTTGCTGTCCCTAATTGCAGCAATAAACAATGATATATATCAGCAACAACATGATAATAAGAGCTGCAAATAAAATTGCTGAAAGTCTAGTTAAGGATGCAAGAGACTAGCTAGCAATGACTAGTTTAACTCAAGTAATAATGCATGAGACTTTAGCAACAAGATAAGGCTGTCATAAACAAGTATTTCAGAGATAATTATCAGCCTTATGGCTTTAGCAAACAAGTTGTTATAGCAAAGAAATCAACCAAAACTTGCCAACAATCCACCCAAAAAGTGCGTTGAGACTAGTAGAGGATAGGGGCAAACTTTTAGCAACTTCCGATGGTAGTTTTGTGAGCAACTAGGAGATTTGTTTTAGGGTTTCTACAACCCTAATGGCTGTAGATTAAATGTTATAACAGCTCCAAGAAGACCAAGAGAACTAAGACGCTCCAAGAAGACCAAGAGAACATATACGTTGTTGTATTTTCTCCTCAATTTGTGTGCCAAAACTAGCCTTGGGATGCATTCTCTTGGCTGCATATTCTTTCCTCTCTTTCAACTCAACTCTCTCTCTCTCTCTTGGACTTTCCAAAACTCATGAAGAAGTGCCAAAATGAGGATGCCTCAATTCCTAAGTCGACTCAACGAGGGAAGTTGAAGAGTTATCTAATCTAACGGTGGAAATTAGATTGGATCGACGATGGTGATGAAATGACTCTTTAGTCACCCACTTCATTAACTTATCATAAAGTCACTTTTAATTTCACAACACATGAAATTAATTCACTAGGGACCACATTCGACACTTTCTCACCCCTAGGTGCCTAGGTGATGAGAAACTCTTGTCCTTTGTACTTTTCAATTAATTTAACACAAATAAGCTAGTGCACTTGAATCAAATTGTCAACCATCACTTTAAAAGGTTGCCCTTTCTATAGTGGATTTTCACGCGTATATGTTGGCCAACTTTAAAATGTGGCCATCCAAATTCAGTAGGGTTCAAACTAATTTTTGAGTTGTGTTTGTTGATGATTGCAGCTTGATGAGACATTCTCCAGATCGTTCTCCTCTGGATTGAGTTGCGATGATCTGTGAGAATGCCTATGTGATAGGCTAGTCATACTCCTCTGGACTGAGTTGAGATGACTTGTGTTGGTCTCCTGTCGTGCTCCTCTGGACTGAGTTGAGATCACTTGAGATGGTCTCCTGTCGTACTCCTATGGACTTAGTTGAGTTGACTTGAGATGGCTCTCCAGTCCGTACTACTATGGATTTAGTTGAGTTGATCTATTGAGAGTGACGTCCCTGTGGTTGAGCACATGTGGACTTGTCCCTAGTGGCAGAGCACTAGAGGATGTGTGAGAGACCCCTTGCTATATTGTCGAAGAGTAAGACTATTGTGAAACCCTAATTTGTATTGTAAAGGATACAAGTCGGCTCTACTATGTAAAGATAATTAATATTGTGTAAAAGATTAATTATATTATTGAGTTTGTATAAGTCGGCCCTATTGTGCCAATAGACGCATCTATTTGATGAGGTAGGTCATGTATTTATTAGAGAGTTAGATCCCCATTGTGGATCACTGATTCATTCATCTCATTAACTCAATGCCTACTTGTAGGGTTGAAGTGCGAACTTCCCTTAGGCACTATCTTTCTTGGTCATAGAAGCACCCTCTTGTGTGCACTAGGGATTGTGGTGTGAAGGTTCTTCTCTTGGCAATATAGTAAAGGGTTGCTGGGTTTTTCCCTTGTTTGAGAAGGGTTTTCCCAGGATATCTTCTTCTGTCTTGTGCATGGTTATTTTTTATGTGATCTTGGTTACTGCAACTATTGTGTTGCTGCATTGTTTATGGTTCAAGTTCATGCGAAATTGAAAAGAAACTACATGTGCTTGAGCAATCATTAAAAATTCAACATGGAATCAGAGCAGTGTTCCTGAAGAGACATTGCACAAGCTACTCCAACACTTTTCCAAGCTAGCCATCACCTTCTTGCTGCAACTGCAAAAATGACCCTTACCCTTTTCCTTGTCAAGCTAGTTTTAGCACTTTCCCTTGGAACGTTGGGGCCATTTTTTGCACAAACAGGTACGGCCTAGTCCAGTGCATCACCTACAACTCCTAGATTGAAAATTGAAGAAGTTTGGATTTTCGACCCTAGGGTTTCTAAGGTTTCAACAGATTTCGGCCTCTAGGGTTTCTGCAGGTCATTGAGGAATTTTGCAGCTCACTGGGGTTCTTTTTGACTCTCCAAGGCTTCTTGTTGGTAGTCGTAAGTCCAACGCAACCTAGGGTTTGTAGCCTAACCTAGTCTTCAGATTTTTGAAGCTAGGGTTTCTAGCCTA
The DNA here is from genome assembly GCA_010110895.2 of Picea sitchensis. NCBI lineage: Eukaryota > Viridiplantae > Streptophyta > Pinopsida > Pinales > Pinaceae > Picea > Picea sitchensis. Next base: position 23,235 of record SNQJ01S0177481.1, read on the forward strand.
GCCATTAGGGTTTGAGAAGAATCTGCAAGCCAAGAGGAACAAAACTTTGATGAAGAATGGGGTTGCAGAGAGGAAGAACAGATCCATTGTTGAGGCAACCAAAGCAATGATACATGATCAACATGTACCTATGATTTTGTGGGTAGAGGCATCCATGACAACTGTGTACATTCAGAACATGAGTCCTCATAAGACTCTGAAGAACATGACTCCCAAAGAAGCTTTCACTGGAGTGAAGCCTGAGGTTGGACACTTCAGGATATTTTGATGCCCAGTATACATTCATGTACCCAAGGAAAAGAGGACCAAGCTAGACCATTCAGGCAGAAAGGGTACATTTCTGGGGTATAGTGAATCTTCGAAGGCATATCAGATCTACATCTCTGGTCAGAGACAAATCAAAGTTAGCAGAGATGTCACTTTTGAGGAAGAGATAACCTTTCGAAGATCCAAAGAATCTCAGATGGAGATTGACGGCGAGAAGAAAGAAGAGACAATACCTTCTCCCCCTTCAATAGTTTAGAGGGAGACAATTGTTAAATTTTTTAATTAAATAAAGTAACAAGGCAAGTGTTTCTCTTCCCTAGGCGCCTAAGGGGGAGAAAGTGCCTAATGTGGGTCCTAGTCAATTAATTTGTGAGATGCAAATTAAAAGGTGACTTTATGACGAAAGTGAGGGTGAGTGAAGAGACACCAAATCTCAGCCACTCATCTAATCTAATCTCAACCATTAGATTAGAAAACCCCTCACCTTCCCTCATGAGGTCGATTAGGGCAAGGGGGCGGACCCATTCTTGGGTTGTTCAAGCATTTTGAGAGAGCAAGAGAGAGAGAGCATTTTCGAGCAGCAAGAGAGCAGCCATTTCTGAGAGCTAAGGCATGCTTTCCAAGGCAGAATAATAACACAGAAATCGAGGCAAAGGTTCAACATACACAGGAGGCCGTACAACATGCATTTCGAGGTCCATACAGTGATTTGTGTGCACAGAAATCGAGACAGCGTACAACAATTAATTTTGTCCGTATGGTATGGATTTTATCTGTCCGTACAACGTACTTTTGGCACAGATTTCGAGGAGGGACAAACAACCACACTCAGGCCGTACCATACGGACTCTGTACAGATCCGTACAATCCTTTCTTGGCACAGAAATCGAGATAGATTGTTGTGTGGGTTTTTTGGGAAGTTTGGCACGGTTTTCAAGGCGACCGTATAGCCATTAATGCACCCAGAAATTTGTTGAAGCTGTTGGCACATATTTCGAGGTGATCGTACAACATTTTGGAGGCACAGAAATCGAGGAGCAGACCTGTTTTTGATAGCAGAAAATTCTGGAAAGAATTTTGAGGATTTGGCTCATTTTTCTGTGTGAAGATTTGTCACGGTTGTCGAGATAAGTTTGTCATATAAATTTCTGAAGATGAATAAGCTGTAACAGAATTCTCTGAAGCTTCTAAATAATAAAATCTCCCTCTCTCATTGGTTTTCCCCTTGTGGGTTTTTCCAGGGTCAAAGTTCGACCGAAAATTCGTGTCTATAATTTTCTGAGTTTTGCATACTGCTGATATTTTATTTCTGCACTTAAAACGATGTTCAGAGTCCTCATGTTTCAGTTCTGAAGTTTATTTTCTGCTAAGTATTTAATTGCTGATACAAAACTGGGTTTGGGCATTTAACATTGGCTGAAAAATCAGCGAGATTGAAACTGGGTTGGGGTCTGAAAATTTAACAACAATTACTGATCCAGTTGATCTAGTGGATCTCGTAGCTCCAGTTGATGTTCCCAGAGACATTGCAGTAGGCCAGAAGAGGCCCGCATGGGCTCAACAGACTCTGCAAGAGGTAGAGGGACATGCAACTCCTTGTGGTACATTCCGAGAGAGCAAGAGACTACATAGATTTTCGAGCTATGTTTTAGCTATGAGCCACATCATTGATACTGAGCCTTCTTGTCATGGAGAAGCAACATGTCAACATGTTTGGCAAGATGCCATGACCGAAGAGTATTAGTCCATCATGAAGAATGATGTGTGGGATATTGTTCCGAGATCGAAAGGGAAGTCTGTAGTGACTTCCAAGTGGATCTATAAGATCAAGCATGCAACATATGGAAGTGTTGAGAAGTAAAAAGCGAGATTTGTGGCTAGAGGATTCTCTCAAGTGGAGGGAATAGATTATGAGGAGACATTTGCTGCTGTTTCCCGATACACTTCCATCCGTACGATTATTGCCCTTGCTGCATCCATGGGTTGGAGACTGCATCAGATGGATGTGAAGAGAACCTTTCTCAACAGTGAGATTGAGGAAGAAGTTTGAAGATTGAGTCTCATGTGTGCAGGTTGAAGAAATCCTTGTATGGCCTAAAGCAGACACCTTGTGCATGGTATGAGAAGATTGATGGATACTTGATGAGTTTGGGCTTCCGTAAGAGTGTTGTTGATCCCAACCTGTACTACAACATTGTTGCTGACGAGTGTCTGATTTTGGTCCTATATGTTGATGACTTATTCCTCACCGGTTCAGAAAGCCTTATTGTTAAATGAAAGCGTGCATTGGCTTTTGAATTCGAGATGAAGGACCTTGGTATGATGCACTACTTCTTGGGACTAGAAGTGTAGCAGAGGACTGATGAGATTTTCTTGAGTCGAGGGAAATACACAGTTGAGATATTGAAGAAATTCGGGATAACAGACTGCAAGCCAATGCCTACACCGATGGTGATGAATTTGAAGAAACCGAGCGAGACTTCTTCCGATTCAGGTGAGATTGATCCACATATTTACAGACAACTGATTGGATCATTGATGTAACTGGTTAACACCAGACATGATATATGCTATGCAATGAGTGTACTCAGTCAGTTTATGAGTCAGTCGAGACAAACACACTGGATAACAGCGAAGCATGTGTTTAGATATTTACAAGGCACATTTGGTTATGGACTGAGATATGCCTCCGGTGTAGACATGAGATTACAGGGATATGCCGATGCAGATTGGGCAGCGAGCGCAGTGGACCGGAAGAGCACCTCCGGTTGTTGTTTTACTTTGGGATTTGCCATGGTTTCCTGGTACAACAGTGAAAAACTTCTGTGGCTTGGAGTACCGTAGAAGCAAAGTACATTGCATTATGTGTGGCAGTCCGTGAAGCAGTGTCGCTTCGCAAACTCCTTGCAGACTTATTTGGACATGAGATGGATCCATCGTTATCCATTGCGATAACAGAGCTGTGTGAATCTCTCAGAGAATCCTGTGTTTCACGATAAACTAAACATATTGAGATCAAATACCATTACATCAGAGATATGGTGTAGAGGAGAGCAGTACATGTGCAGTACGTTTCAACACATGAGCAAGTTGCAGATGTCTTCACCAAACCGCTTGCTAGGACGAAGTTCGAGTACTTCCGTGAGAGACTTGGCCTGGTGGAGAATGCCTCCCTAGCTGAGAGGGAGTGTTGATGATTGCAGCTTCATAAGACATTCTCCAGATCGTTCTCATCTGGACTGAGTTGAGATGATCTGTGAGAACGCCTATGTGATAGGCTAGTCGTACTCCTCTGAACTGAGTTGAGATGACTTGTGTTGGAATCCTGTCATGCTCTTTTGGACTGAGTTGAGATGACTTGAGATGGTATTCTGTCGTACTTTGATGGACTTAGTTGAGTTGACTTGAGATGGATCTCCAGTTCGTACTCCTATGGATTTAGTTGATTTTATCTGTTGATAGTGACGTCCCTGTGGTTGAGCACATGTGGACTTGTCCCTAGTGGCAGAGCACTAGAGGATGTGTGAGAGACCCCTTGCTATATTGTCAAAGAGTAATACTATTGTGAAACCCTAATTTGTATTGTAAAGGGTACAAGTCGACTCTACTATGTAAAGATAATTAATATTGTGTAAAAGATTAATTATATTATTGAGTTGTACAAGTCGGCCCTATTGTGCCAATAGACACATCTATTTGATGAGTTAGGTCATGTATTTATTAGAGAGTTAGATCACCATTGTGGATCACTCATTCATTCTTCTCATTAACTCAACGCCTACTTGTAGGGATGAATTGCACACTTCTCTTAGGCGCTATCTTTCTTGGTCATAGAAGCACCCTCTTGTGTGTACTAGGGTTTGTGGTGTGAAGGTTCTTCTCTTGGCAATATAGTAAAGGGTTGCTGGGTTTTTCCCTTGTTTGAGAAGGGTTTTCCCAGTGTTAGCAACATTACTTGTCTTCGGCATAGGGATATCCGGGTCTGCAGGTTGCACGAGAAGCGCCCAAGCACAACACACAGAAGAAGTCCTTTTCGGACTTAAAATCAAGCGAGCGGGCATTTCATTCTTCAGCGGAAAGGATTCAACGACAGAGCAGAACAACGATTGATGGGTAATTGTAGATTAACCGAGTCACGTCAAGTATAGCGCTAAAAGTTTTAAGGAAGTCAACGGTCAGAATCCTTCGGGACGCACTCGCGAAGTTACGAGGGCCGTTGATCGAAAGCAGTTCAAGCGCAGTGTTATTTCTCGAGCTCGGGGTTTGTGAGTTCGAAGGGCGGACCATATCCCTTTGGTTGCGCAAGATTTCGAGTTACGAAAAGTGTCCGGAGGAGGTCAACCGTCGCTGACCATCGCGTCTCGGGACTTCGCGAAGGGAGAATGCCAACGTCTGATACTCCAACTCGCGAGGTCACGAGTAGCGAGAGGCGCTAGTACTTGGGCCCTAGCTAACGGTTACATATGGAGAGCGCTGACCAGAAAGGGAGCCCTGCCGGTATCGTCGTCTCGGGAAGCGGGAGTTGAAGAAGAGGAACCAAGGGTCTCCGACTTGCGAATCGCGAAATGAAAAGCACTTTTAATGACGGGTCCACAGTATCGCCGAAAGTGTTCCGGGTCGTCCGATCAAAAGAGGGGTATGCGATGCGCGATTAAGTTCTATCGCCCCTTCGCGCATCGCGATTTCAAGAAGCAAGGACTAGCTCCTTCCCATTTCCGAACGCCGAGGGCGCCTTGGGGATAAGCCCGTGGTCACAGCCCGTGGTCACTTGCGAAAAAAAAGAGCTTCTCAGGAAGGGCCGAAGGCGTCGTGTATGTTCACAGAAGGAATTACCGCGATCTCCAAGTGCCATTTGATCCGACCTCGGTCCTGGTTTTCGCTTGGAGTAAATGAAGGCGAGAAAGGGTGGTTGAAACCTCTCCTCATTCATTAAATGCGAGGAATGGAGGGTCTGGCAAGCGGACTGCTCGAGAGGGTCCTGTGTACCCATTTTGCCAGAAAAGCCATGCCGGGTTCTCGACTAGCCGAAGGAGGTTTGCACACGCTAACTTGGCATTTATTGGTTCAGCTACTCCTCCCTTGCAAAGGCCATGCGAAGTTAAGGAGACGTCTGACGAAGGACTTCCGCTCGAAAATTGATTGAAGAGACGCTACGCCTTGAAGGGCGAGCGCACCTCTGTTGGGCAAATCTGCCCAAGTATATGTACTCAGTTTTTGCATTTTTGAAGGTATCGATGGTAGAGCAAAGCTTCCAATTGTAAAGTTTTAACAGATATCCTAGCTCTGGTTATGCATCTGTATGTAAGATTTCTTGTTTAATTTCAGACAACCTTTCTTTTCCCGTTTAAGTTTTCATCTCATACTAAGAGAGTTCGTGATCAACTGATTCGCACGAATTATGGCAATTATGTTGTGATAAAGGATTTATTGTGGCACTATTGTTGTCTCTGGTTTTCTGCGTTTGAACGTAAGAAGATCTTGCGTTTAGATGTCTTCTTCCACAGTCTGTTAGGAACTTGATGTTTACGACAGACCTTTGCATCTCTCTGATACAAGTCTTCCCCATACTCACCCTTACTACAACTCACCGTCTGAAGTTATCTAAGACCTCACTTGCCCATGCATGCCTAGCCTAGTTTCGGAGTTGGAACCACATCGTTTGAGTTAACCTCCATTTGATCACTCCATTAAGCAAAATTGTGACATAAACTGATGGGCGTTGGGCTCTACTCCTGCTGCAATCCAGGGGTGACTTCTGACGCTAACATTTCTGGCGCCGTTGTCGGGGATGAAGTTGAAAATTTTCCCCGGGATTGAACGACATTGAGCCTCTGATTCTGAAGGTGCATCAGGTATCAGAGCCTTTGAAGATTGCTACTGTGCACCTGGCGACTCCATTGTGACGACTCCATTGGAGCGAACCTGCTGTTTTAGTTGTGGCTTCCAGAGGCAGACACACGCGATCACATCCACAGCTGCCCCTAGCTACACCTGTAGCTGATTCAGAGGTGATTTTCAGAAAAGGAAAGGCCTCTGAAGGAGAAGCTTCCACCGCTGAACCAGGTAATCCGCTATCTCCTTTTGTAGAAACTCCATTTTCTTCTCCTCAACTTCCCAGCAGACCGTTTTCTGAAGTTTCCCCTTTCCTGAATTTCGGGAGTGTTCCTACTGAGTTTTCCCCTCCTGGTCTGGGATTGGAGGGAGAAATCCTTGTCACTCCCCTCTCCTCTGAGGCTGTACCTTGGCGTAGACCCAGGACTACAGAAGATTTCCCCACTCCTGCACAAAGAGGAGCACCTGCTGACTTGAGCTCGTTAGCCTTTTCCTTAAATCACCTTTTGTTTCCCACTCCACTTCGTGACTCATTCCCATTAGCTCCTTCACGAACTCTTTCTCCTCCAAGTTCCCCCCCACCTAATATTCCTATGGCTGGTGTTAATCCCCCTCTAAACAGGATGGACGCTATAGTCGCTGCCAGATATGCTCCCTTAATCCTACCTCATCCTATGAATCCTCTCCCTGTTGGAGATTACTTGAAATATATGCCCAAGTTCACTGGGGAAGGGGACCTAACTGCTGAAGAGCACCTGACTGCTTTCTACAGTTATGCAGACAACCTGAACATTGAAAATGAAGATGTCTGGATGAGAGTTTTCGTCCAGAGCCTGGACGACGAGGTGAGGAAATGGTTTAGAGGATTGGCCCCCGAATCTATTGTTGGTATCGAAGCCCTGGATGGTGTTTTCCTGAGGCAATGGGGCGATAGGAAGGATTTCATGTATTACATGACAGAGTTCGGGTCTGTGAAGAAGATGGAGGGAGAATCTATCTCTGACTTCTCCAAAAGATTCAATAAGATGTATAATAAAATTCCTGCTGAGATAAAACCCTCAGAAGCCTCGGCTAAGATTTCTTACGCTAGTGCGTTTGGCCCCGATTTCTGTCTTTTATTGAGAGAAAGAAGAGCCACCTCCTTAGCTCAAATGCAAGATGCGGCCATAGAGGTGGAATCTAATGTATTAGCAGCTGACAGACTGAGGATCAAGGCCGACGCAGACAGAAGAAAGGGAAGATCTGAAGCCTCAGCTTCTGGCCATCGGTGCCCCACCCTCAAGTGGATGAACTGACCAAGATGGTGAAGTCTCTGTGTGCAGAGATGGAGAGAATGAAAGTGGAAGGGAGGCAAGCATACAAGGCCCCCCAAAACGCCAAAAACAAAGGAGGTTTCAGAAGGCCAAACAATTTTGCTTCCCCGACTGTGCAAAAGGAGAGGGGAAGAGACAGAGAAGACCAGAAGATTCAGGCCCCTTTTCAAAACAATTTTGTGACCAAGGGGGAAGAAGAGGAGACAGATGAGCTTGATCCTGAAATCCATTGCTTCGAAGACACTCCTCCTTTTCCTCATCTCACTCAATCTGCATACGAGGAGTCTCTCATGGACAGTCAACTAAATGAACTAAGCAAGGGAGACAAGGCTAGTGGCAGTTGAGGCATGTATGATCTGAGGTCCAAGAAAGGGCCTATAGCGCCTGACGTTCCTGAGCAGTCCACTAGGACAGAGAAACCTGCCAATGAAGTAGCAGACAGTCACAGAGGTAAGAAGCACCAACCCCTCTCTCCCATAATCCAGAGTCATGTTCCCGAAATAAGAGAAATTTCAAAGCTTACATCTTCTTTTAATTTCGAGCATGAAATTCAAAAGATCAGAATTCCTGTGCCCCTAACCGAATTGATTAAACAAGAAGGGTTCAAGAAACGCTTTTCTGAGCTTCTACAGTATGAGGTCTCCTGCCTTCCCACAGACTCCATTAATTTGCAAGATGAAAAGCCTGCAATTATTTTAGGTCCTATGGTAGAAGATATGAATGACTCATCCCCTCCCTTCTACACTTCCTTGAACATACATGACAAGGTACTGCACAACTGCTTGATGGATTCAGGGGCTTCTCATAGCCTCATGCCCAAAACTGTCATGGAAGAATTAGGGCTAGAAGTCACCCGAGCCTATCATGACCTCTATTCCTTCGACTCCAGGAAAGTTCAATGTCTCGGGGTTATCAAAGACCTGGTCGTGACCTTGTTTCAGTTGCCCATGAAAAGTGTGGTCATGGATATTGTAGTGGCTGATGTCCCCCCCCAACTTTGGTATGTTGTTATCAAGATCTTGGATAAAAAGACTGGGGGGAACTTTGCAGATGGACCTAACCTATGCTACTATCCCGGTGTTTGGGGGAGAGCATAGGAGGCTATATAGGGAAGCCCAACTGGCCTATATAATCAGTGACGAAGCCAACCCTACCAACCATCCCATTTTTGCCTTGGACACTGATTTAGGTTCTAGTTTACTGCAACTCACTCATGCTCCCGAGCTTCCTCTTGAACTCAGAAAGCAGCCCACCACTCCTCGTGAACTTCCTCCCTCCATCACCCCCGTTTGGAAAATGTTTTTTGATGGAGCCTGTTCCAGGGAAGGCGCTGGTGCTGGGGTGTTTTTTGTGTCACCTGCCTAGGAAACCGTATCTCAGTCGTACAAATTAGAATTTGAAACCACCAACAATGTGGCAGAGTATGAAGCCCTTGTTCTAGGATTAAGAGCTGCAAGGGAAATGGGAATTCAGGAGATAGCAGTGTTCGGAGATGCAGAGTTGGTGGTCCAACAGATCAAAAACGCTTATCAGGCCAAGCATCCCCGGCTCAGAAATTACAGAAATGAGGTATGGGACATGATTGATAGTTTCTTCTTGGCCTTCAACATTTCTTTCATTCCGAGGGGGGAAAATACTTCAGCCGATTCGTTAGCTGTCTCAGCTAGTCTGCTCAAAGTTCCTCTGTCGCCTATTGTCAAATCTGATGTTGAAATAAAATATAGGCCCTCTGTACCGGACAATGTCAAGCATTGGAAGGTATTCGAAGATGATCTGGAAATCGAAAGATTTCTCCAATCTGTTGATGAATTTTCTGCGTTGCACATTGATCAGGATCCTGACATAGAAGGTGACACTCACCCTGAGGTGTTTTTAAATAAAATTGCTAACCACCAGATTATTCAACTACCTAGCAATCACATTTCGAGGGGACTTATTCCTTTAGAAAGATTGTTCGATGGGAATGATGTGGCAGTAAAGGGTAGGGTTTCGGATGAAGATGCTGATACAGCCGAGTGCAACATTCGCACACAGGAGGAGCCTAAATTTGTCAAGCTGTCAAGGTGTTTGACCACAGAGCAGAGGGCCGAATATACTGAGTTGTTGAAAGAATTTGCTGATGTGTTTGCATAGACCTACGAAGACCTCAAGACGTATGATACATCCGTCATTGAACACAAGATCCCACTAAAGGAAGGGGCTAAGCCATTCAGGCAGAAGCTAAGACGGATAAATCCCATGTTGCTGCCTGTCATGGAGAAAGAAGTGAAGAAGTTGTTAGAGGCCCAGATCATCGTCCCCTTGAGATATTCCGATCGGGTGGCCAATTTGGTTCCGGTAAGGAAGAAAAGCGGAGAAATCAGGCTCTGTGTCGACTTCAGGAACCTGAACAGGAGCTCAAAGAAAGACAATTATCCCCTGCCCAACATGGAGCACCTATTGCAAAGGGTAACCGGTGCATCTAGGATTTCCATGATCGACGGTTTTTCTGGCTATAATCAGATATCGGTCATGCCTGAAGACAGAGAAAATACAACCTTCACCACCCCTTGGGGCACATTCATGTATGCCAAAATGCCATTTGGACTGATGAATGCAGGAGCGACATTTCAGCGAGCCATGGACATAGCCTAGCCTTCATCAGGGAGAAAGATAGGTTTGTGGTGATCTATCTGGATGACATAACATTTTTCTCCAGGTCTGACAAAGAGCACTGCTGTCACCCGAGAAAGGTTTTTTCGAAGTGTCGGAGGTTCGGCCTTTCCCTAAATCCCAAGAAATCTTTATTTGTTATGGAGGAGGGGAAGCTGTTAGGCCATATAGTATCAGCGGAAGGAGTGAGGATTGATCCTAGCAGAGTGGAGGCAATTCAGACCCTGTCACTTCCCAGATCTAAGAAGGAAGTTCAGGCCTTTCTGGGAAAGATTAATTTTCTAAGGAGATTCGTCTCGAATTTTGTTGAGCTGGTGAAACATATCACATCCATGCTCAAGAAGGGAAATGAAGTGAAATGGACCGCTGAACCCAGGGAATCTTTTGTCCAAATAAAAAAAGTATTGACTGAAGCACCAATGCTGATCAGTCCTGACTATTCGAAAGATTTCCTAATTTTCTCTTTCGCCTCTTTTGATACAGTAGCAGCGGTCTTGTTGCAGAGAAATGAGGAAGTGCGAGAGCAACCCATTGCCTTCTTCAACAAGGCATTAAGAGATGCAGAGGTCAGATATGAAATCGGAGAAGCAGGCCTATGCCTTAGTGAAAGCCCTCAAAGCTTTCAGGATCTATGTCCTGCACTCAAAGGTGATCGCATACGTTCCTTCAGCCTCTGTGAAGGACATCCTCGTACAACCCGACATTGATGGGAAGAGGAGTAAATGGATAGCCAAGATCCTGGAATTTGACCTGGAAATAAGGCCTACCAAATTGATCAAAGGTCAAGGCTTAGCCAAGTTGCTGGCTGAAGCCAATTGCTAGGCTTTGGGGATAAGTTTCATGAACGAATGCTCAGGAATTCAGCGGGGTTAGCTGTCTGAAATAAACCCTCAAAGAGAACCCTTGTTGACTCGATGTCCTTGGTGTAAGGATGTCATATATTTCCTGCAGGAGTTGCGGCCCCCAGATGGCCTGCAAAGAAACAAAGCAAGAGCTCTGAAGCTCAAGGCAGACAGGTACTGCCTTATTGATCAAATTTTATACTGGAAAGACCCCTGGGAGTGCTTTTAAAATGCATAGATCCGCAAGAGGCTGACAGGATCATGGTCGAATTTCACAGTGGCCTATGTGGGGGGCACCATTCCTGGAAGACCACAGCCTACAAAATTCTCAGAGCTGGGTACTACTGGCCCACTTTGTTCGCCGATGTTCATAAAGGAGTTAGAGCCTGTATCTCATGCCAAAGATTTTCAGGAAAGCAACAGCTCAAGTCTCTGCCCTTACATCCTGTAGTTGTTTCGGGACCTTTCCAGCAATGGGGCCTAGATTTTATTGGAGAAATCCACCCCGCTTCCAGCGGGCAGCACAAATGGATCCTGACTGCCACAGATTTCTTTACTAAGTGGATCGAAGCCATCCCCACCAGGAGCGCTTCCCACAAGGTAATTATTGGATTCCTGGAAGACCTCATCACAAGGTTCGGCTACCCAAGAAATATTGTTACTGATAACGCAGCCACATTCAAGGCTGAACCGTTAGTCAAGTTCTGTGAACAATTTGGAATCAAACTGATTCACTCCACCCCATACTATCCCCAGGGCAATGGTTTAGCAGAGTCCTCCAACAAAAGCTTGATAAAGATCATCAAAAGATTATTGGAGGACAACAAAAGGTCTTGGAATTCGAAGATGAAATTTGCTCTATGGGCCGATCGGGTGACCACAAAGAGATCTATAGGCATCTCCCCTTTCCAATTAGTGTATGGAGCAGAAGCTGTCTTCCCTTCCCAGTTGGCCATTCCCGTAGCGAAATTCTTCCAGGATTATCAAGAAGAGCCCAATGATATGATCCGAAGAATTCATCAACTGGTAGAAGTCCAGCAGGCCAAAGAGCAGGTAATGATCAGAATTCAGGATCATCAACAGATGATCAAGCAGGTTTTTGATAGGAAAGCCAAGAAGGAGGAGTTCCAGATAAGGGACCTGATACTGAAATGGGATGCTCCTAAGCAAGACAAGGGCAAGCACGACAAATTTGAAGTCCTGTGGATCGGGCCCTTCAAGATCTCTGAAGTTTTCTCAAATAACACATACATGTTACAGGATTTCGAGGGTAAAGAAGTTTTTAACAGCCCAGTAAATGGGCATTTTCTGAAGAAATGTTTTGTCTGAGTCCTCGGTGGCTCCTTTGTTTGTAAATATTGTCCTTTTGGTTCTTTGTTTACTTTTGTTTTTTGGCCTAGTAAATGACTCCATAGCCCAACAGCAAGGCACTGGAACTGCAAAATGAGTCCTTAGAGCATCACATGGACGACTCTATCCCCCATGGAGCCTAATGTTAGCAACATTACTTGTCTTCGGCATAGGGATATCCGGGTCTGCAGGTTGCACGAGAAGCGCCCAAGCGCAGCCCACAGAAGAAGTCCTTTTCGGACTTAAAATCAAGCGAGCGGGCATTTCATTCTTCAACGGAAAGGATTCAACGACAGAGCAGAACAACGATTGATGGGTAATTGCAGATTAACTGAGTCACGTCAAGTATAGCGCTAAAAGTTTTAAGGAAGTCAACGGTCGGAATTCTTCGGGAGGCACTCGCGAAGTTATGAGGGCCGTTGATTGCAAGCAGTTCAAGCACAGTGTTATTTCTCGAGCTCGGGGTTCGTGAGTTCGAAGGGCGGACCATATCCCTTTGGTTGCGCGAGATTCCGAGTTACGAAAAGTGTCCGGAAGAGGTCAACCGTGGCTGACCATCGCGTCTCGGGACTTCGCGAAGGGAGAATGCCAAAGTCTGATACTCCAACTCGCGAGGTCACGAGTAGCGAGAGGCGCTAGTACTTGGGCCCTAGCCAATGGTTACATATGGAGAGCGCTGACCAGAAAGGGAGCCCTGCCCGTATCGCCGTCTCTGGAAGCGGGAGTTGAAGAAGAGGAACCAAGGGTCTCCGACTCGCGAATCGCGAAATGAAAAGCACTTTTAATGACGGGCCCACAGTATCGCTGAAAGTGTTCCGGGCCGTCCGATCAAAAGAGGGGTACGCGATGCGCGA
>SNQJ01S0177481.1:37485-53966 GCA_010110895.2 Picea sitchensis
CCATTAAGCAAAATCGTGACATAAATTGATGGGCGTCAGGCTCTGCTCCTGCTGCAATCCAGGGGTGACTTCTGACGCTAACACCTAGGATATCTTCTTCTGTCTTGTGCATGGTTATTCTTCTTGTGATCTTGGTTACTGCAACTATTGTGTTGCTGCATTGTTTATGGTTCAAGTTCATGCTAAATTGAAAAGAAACTACACATGCTTGAGCAATCATTAAAAATTCAACATTGTTCGTGCCCGAGGTAATAACAACTACTGGTAGTGCTGGCAAGAAAGCATATGGTGTCCCTCTTGTCTTCGTGTTGAAAAACAGAAAAGCATGAGGCCATATACATTGCATATCTGATAAAACCATAAAATTTGGAATTTTCACCTCTTGTAGACAAAGAATAACCAGACTATCTATTGAGCTCCATGTCTTACACACCATATATTTTCTATAAGTGTTTGTCAAGCCCCTAAAGTCCATGACATAACCTTCATCACAAATTGGAGGTGTTGTAGTCCAGTTGGGTTTGTGATTGAGTTATTAATTACTACTGCAAGTGCTGGTGAATAAGTGTAGCCATGCTGTCCCCTAAGTCACAGGGTTTGTCGAACCTAAAGCTTGAGGTTCGAAATTCGGCGAACCTGAAGGTTTGCCGAACTTAATGCCAAACGTGCCCGAATTTGAATACGTGCCCGAATTTGAACCTTAGGACGAATTTGAAGGAGAATTTTATTGAGGTTTGGGATGAGGCTTGTTTAGGGTTCAATATATATAGTTGAAACATGGAGAAGCATCAAGAGAGATAGCACACCACTTCTTATACAAGAGATAAGCAACTAGTATCCAAAGAGAGCACAAGAGAGAGATATTCGATTTGCCCAAAGAGGGCGAAACTTTCAGCCAAATGTTATGTAATTCTCAAGTGAGTTATGTGTCAAAAGAAAGTGCAAGGTCTCCTTTTATACATAAGACCTTCTAAAATTAGTTTGTCCACTTTACTTAGGGTAAAACACAAATTAGGGAGGGAGACCTCCTAATTTGCCCCTTTACAAAATAATAATTCAAATTTACAAAAAGATTAGCCCTAATGATAACGTCATGCCCTAAAGGGGTGACGTTTTGGCATAGAGAGCAAAACGTTAAGTTGTGTGAGGGAGTTAGTGGGTCTCCAAAGGCTTGGTCTCCATGTGCAAGGGCCTCCCTCCATCAAAACATGACAAGTCATCATCAAATCCACCAACACCATCGAACCCTAGTTCTCAAATATGACGTCAAGCCCTAGANTTACAAAATAATAATTCAAATTTACAAAAAGATTAGCCCTAATGATAACGTCATGCCCTAAAGGGGTGACGTTTTGGCATAGAGAGCAAAACGATAAGTTGTGTGAGGGAGTTAGTGGGTCTCCAAAGGCTTGGTCTCCATGTGCAAGGGCCTCCCTCCATCAAAACATGACAAGTCATCATCAAATCCACCAACACCATCGAACCCTAGTTCTCAAATATGACGTCAAGCCCTAGAATGTGACATTTTGGGCCTCCAAGGTCAAACATTGGTCTAATGGAGGGCTAGTCTCCTCCTCCAAGGTGTACTCTCACGCCTCCAAAGGAAACGTTCATCATCCATGTGTCTCTTTGAGAGGGGGCACATCATCCATCCTATGGGTCTCATGCCCCAAGTGAAGGTCCTAATGACGTTGTGCCTCCACGATCAAGTTGTCACTTGTGAAAAACCTGCAAAGACAAGCAAGTACGCCCTCCAAGGGTCCACAAGTCATATATCTTGCCAAGTAAGCCATATCTAAGAAAAGAACCACTTGAACATGTGCATCAAATCCCTCGTTTTCAAAATAAAGATATGCTCAAAGACCTTATACAATTTGCCAAATTTATATATGGAAGAGGTGTCATAGTGCCATATTGGGTAAACCAATTCCTCAAGTAGGGGGAGTTTCCAAGGAGAAACCTTTCTATCTCATGTAGCGAATGTGGAGTGGATGGGGGTTAGACTTCTAGGTACGAGGTTTCATGACATACAAGGGCTCATATTGTCTCATTTATGGGTGCCTCTGTAGAGGGTGTGCTGCCCTTCGTCCGTGATGCAACATTTTTCCAAGCCCATTTGTTTTCCATTAATTAGTTAAAGTCCAAAGCAATTGGGTACTATAAGACATGGAAAGAAAAGAGTACCACAACGTCACTTGAAGCTAGAGGTACACAGAGTGCCATATGCATGAAAAGAAAGGGACACCACATACGTGCACACACCTGAACAAGCGGGACATATATATAATGTGAATTTGCTTTTGCAGGTCTTCCAATTTTTTAAGGGAAACATTTCATTGTTTTCAAGACCTCTTGAGTGAGCATGTAGAAGGTTATGATTTGGCTTTTATCTTTTTCTAGCTACATTTACGCTCATGCCTTTAGCCCCTTCTTCCCATGAAACGAAGTACATGCCCTTCTTGGGTCAATAAGCCCGAAGACCTAAAAGATTGGGAAACAAAGGGGAAGAAGTGATGGAAGGCGATAAGTATGAGTGGGAATGGTACGATGAGCCTTCAAGGGGACCACCTGGTAGCAACCCTTTCCCCAAGGGTGGCCACTTACTAGGAAACCATGATAGTCACCAAGGTGAAATAGGGTAAAAGGCATAATTTCCAAGCAAATGTTTTCAAAATCAAGAAAGAATCCTTTGCAACATGTTCAAGTGCTTGAATTATTATAATGACACTTACCACAATACCGGACTTGTTTCCTCATAGAGCAAGACTCGTTGTCCTTTGTGATCCAAGCCAAGCGTGGTGGATGATGTTGCCATCGTCGAATGGTGATGTATGGTGAATGAAGGGCTTTGCATGTTGGGCTGCCTCTCGGTACCCCATGTTTACAACTTGAGGGCCTCAAGACATCATCTCCTTAGTTATCCCTAGAAATGGGGGATAACACAACCAACTTCCCCTCCGGTCTCGACACTATGTCCCAAACATCATTCCTCATTATAGAGATGTACTCCTCTACCATGACATCTCTCCATACTTGTTGATCTGCTGCTTCCTCAAAACTGGAAGGCTCGACATCAATGATGCTACTCATAAGCGCCATATAGTTCGGAAACTTCCTTGGAGGCATGTGCTCTCTGACTACACTTCTAGGAGTCTCACCAACATCCCTCAATGTCTGTAATAGCCACCTGGGTCTCTTGACAAGATTGGAAGGGGTTAACTCCTCCCCACCTAAAGTTTGAGTTGCTAACTGTTGCTCATCCTTCGGAGCCTGATGCTCCTCGTCCTCTATCAGTGCTGATGACTCCTAGGATCTCCTAGATGCCAAGTTCTCCTCAAACTTAACATCTATGCTCACAACTATCTTCCACTGCGTTGGAATGAAGATCGTGTAAGCCTTTGAGGTCTCGCTGTACCCCACACATATACCCTTCTATTTTGAAGGCTTCAACTTCGTCCTCTTCTCCATAGGGACATGGATGTAGACTGGACAACCAAAGATCCTCAGATGTCCTATCTCTGGCTTCACTCTTGAGAATTCCTACTCCCTTCGGAGTCTTGTTCGCCAATATCATGTGAGGACTCCTATTCTGCAGATACACTGTCGTGTTACACTCCTTTGCCCAAAGAAACATAGGCAACTCTTGGTCATGTATCATAACCCTGGTAGAACCGATGATGGACTGGTTCTTTCTCTTTGCAACCCCATTTTATTGAGAGTTGTATGAGATTGTCAACTCCTTCTTGATCCCTGCCTCCTTGCAGAAAGCCTTGAAGTCATTTGAGGTGTACTCTCTCCCATTATTCGATCTCAAGACCTTGATCTTCATTCCTGTCTGGTTCTCCACCATATAACTAAGGAGATTATGTGTAGAGGCCCTCAAGTTTGCAGATATGGAGTGTCGAGAGACCGCATGACCAACAATATCCTTTTGCACAACCAGAGACTGACATTGCCACCACAATGACCCAACACTTTGTCATCATCCACACTAGCTTGCCACCAGAGGTCACTTGGGTCTTGCTCCATGTGGTACAAGTTAGGTATGATGGTGGGTATCATTTTAATATTTGAGGCATTCTAGCTTGTGTATCAGAGGTTATTTTTTATTATGAGACATTTGCTTTGGAAACTATGCCTTTTACCTTGTTTAAATGATGGTGGTTGGCTTCGGGCACTCAAGTAGATGGTCACCCTTAGGATGGGGTGTTTTTGGGAGCTTCCTTTGACGAGTCATGATGCCACTCCTGACCATACCTACCACTCTCCATCATTATTTCCCCTCATGACATCTTCTCTTGGGATTTTGGGGTAGACTGACCCTAGAAGGGACCATTCCTCATTTCATGGGAAGAAGGGGTTGAAGGCCCAGAGGGGAGTTAGTTGGCAAAAGATAAAAGCCTAATGAAAGAATCTTTCAGATGCTTTGCCTAGGGGATCCCGAGAAAGCAATGAAAAGCTTCTCCGCAAGAAAATAAGGACCCCATGAAAAGAATAAATAAAGATGCTTAAATGATCAGTTGAGGATAGGGGGTCTCATCACGAGGTAGCCTATCACATCCATGGGTATCTAGTGGTATGACATTACCATTTTTGGCCATCACACCAGGGTAATGACTCTCAATTGCATGGATGAGGGAAAGGGGGTCTCATCACGAGCAAACCTTCTCATCTCCATGAAAGTACTTGTGGGTGACACTGTCGTTACCTGGTCACCACGCCAAGGCAGTGGCCTCCAACTCACCCTATGCTATTTTGAAAGAAAATACAAAGAAAGAAAGATAAAAGGCAATTGATGGGCTTGGAAAAAATGCATTATGGACGATGGTGCGACACACCCTTTACAAAGGCACCCATAAATGAGATACTATGGACCCTTGCATATCATGAACCCCATTCCCATTGAGTACTTCCCAGACCCCCATCCATTACACTTCATTCACATGACTCAGATAGGGTTGTTCCTAGACTTAGGGGTTTTGATCCATTGAAAAGAGTACTATCAACCAAACTTGGCAAAACATCTAGTTTCTTAAGCACATGTTTGTATGATGTAGTCTCGGTATACATGCTTTGATGGTTCTTTTATTAACTTGATTTACTCATCATGATGCTTTGACTTGAGATCCTTGGAGGGCGTATCCATTTGTCTTGCAGGTATAGGTTGGTGGCCAGTTTTGGAAGAAGAAAAAGCTCAACTTGGGCTTCCATTGGGCAAACAACCCATCGGATGGATGACATAGGCCCACATGCTAGACGACAGAGAGATGCCTTCAAAGGCCTAGGAGACAGATGGATAGACATAGCCCACCCTTTGCATGCCAAACGACTTGCCCAGAAGGGGAAAAATGTCACTCCCTAGGGGCTTGACGTCACATTTGAGGGGCATGTGGTGGTTGATGATGAAAAAGAGCATGACACATGGCATTTTGAGGTGGAGAGGCTTTGGATGATTGCCACATGGCCTTTGGAGGCCCTACTTTGCAGCCCAACTCCAACGACTTGCTCAATTTGCCAAAACGTCCTCCTTCAAGGGATGATGTCACCTTTGTTTAGGGTTTTCAATGTGTAAAATGGTGTTAAATTATTGTAAAGGGGCAAGACAAGGGATGTTATCCCCTTGTCTTGTGTTTTACCTTAATATTTTGGACAATTGTGGACAAATTATGTTTAGGAGGATGATATAAATTGAGATCACCTCATTTCATTTTTACATATAACATAACTCTCCATTGTGAGAGGACTTGGACTGAAATTTTTGCTCTCTTTGGCTAGTTTTCTCTCTTGTGCTTTTGTTTATGGCTATGTCTTGGTTATGGTTGATGGAGATGGTGTGCTAGCCTTGGAAGGCTTTCTTCATTTCTTTTTTGGTGGTTAGTCTAGATTTTATTGCTTTTTTATGCTTGAAGGTGCCATTTATTTCATTGTATTATCATTTGTACAAGTTAAAGGTTCTATTTGCTTTAGGCAAGTAGGGAGTATAAGGGCATACACCCCTACTTGTGTTTCAACCATTTTATTGCTCAGGGAATATTGTTTCATAAGGGTTTACTATGAGGACTATAATTGCATACACCCTCCTAGTTGAAACCCTAGCTAAGAGAAGCTTGCCTTGGGCAGTAAAAGGGCTTACACCCCCAAGGGAGTAGCCTATCTATCTTCTTCACATTCTCTTGACTCCATTAACCCTTTCTTAAAGACACTAGTCATTTACTTATTGCATGGGATAAATAAATTTCTGCCTTGGTAAACGTACAAATTTCAAGTTTTGAAGTTGTCTCTTTTGGATAATGATCTTGATGCCTTGGGGATTCTTCCTCCCTTAGGGTGTCCTCTTCCTCCCACAAATTCTTATTGCTGTAGTAAAACTAACCTACAACCATTAGGGTTGCTTTAAACTTTAACCCTAACCGCTAATATCTCACAAACTAACCCTAGACTAACCCTCTAACTTTGCTAGTTTAACCTACTAACCTAGGTGCATCTATTGGGCTAGCTTTTGGCACCTTTTGATGGACAGATTTGCTGTTGTACTTCATTGAATGCTACAGCCATAAGGTTGATATACTGTTGCAGAAATTTACTTTTATGACAACCATCTTTATTCAGTCTTGAAGTGCTATTTTCGGTCTACATTGGTTACTAGTTTTATATCTGACATTGCTTACTAATATAGATATTTTACTCGCTGATTTGGATATAATCTATTGTCGATTTACTAACTTGTATGTTGCTGTATTTTAGGGACAACAAACTTAACTTGCTGATCGATTACTATACTTGGTTGGAAAAGTGTCTTTTCTTGTGTCTCGGGCAGGTACAGGTGCACCGACAACTATCTCTTTACTTGGTATCCATTTACCTCTCTTCACTTACCATTTTCAACCAATCATTTCTTCCATCACTTGATCTTCCGTGGGACTTCTTCTTACACTTCCCTTCATCCTTCTCATTCCCCCTAGGGTCATCGGGATTGCCTCCCTAGAGTGACCTAGTCACCCTTGAAGTGTAGGACCTACATCGAGGTCACATTGGGTGTAGGATTCTCAAGTTGTAGCACTTGCCTTGTAGTTGGGTTGGGCTTTGCCCAACCTACAAATTGCGCTATAAGAGTACCAATTTGAGTTTATTTTTTAAGACCATCTTTCTATTCATGTTAGTGCTCTAGAATAAACCTACCAAGGGATGAAACATCTCTTTGACTGTCTTCTTCTCGGATAGGTGAGGAATTAGATGATCCTTCACTGAATCCAAGATAACCCTCTCAACTTTGATCTCCTTCTTGTGCGCTGCCAAAGCTGTCAGATCTATCGGTGGGGCAATTACTTTGTCCACTAACTCCCAAAGGTCATACTCCTTGATTGCCAAAGTCACTCTTGCTTTTCAAGATAGAAAGTTGGATGCTCCATCCAATTTGTTTTCAACTCTCATAGGTGCTAATGTCGTCCCTTAGGCTTGATAGACTGCCCTGAAAATAACCTGCTGCTGAAACTGCCCATGTACGACCATGTACGTGCTTGTTACCATTGAAGCCCATGCATGTACATGACTTCCCTTACTGCAACCCGTGTATGTATGCACTTGTGCTTACTGCAACCTGTGTAAACGCGACTGTCTCCAAAGAAACTTGCACATGTACCTGACTGTTCCTTTTGCAATCTGCGTAGAACTCTGTACTACTGCAAAACTCTAGTTTTGCCTTAGTACTGTTGTTTCCCTCAAATCAAATTCTTGACTTTCGACTGTTGGTTATGGATCTGCTAAGATCTCCTTGCAAATTTTATAGATTTGCTATCAATTGCTATGGATCTAAGATATGGCTTCTCTTGATGATTACAGTTGCGTGAGACATCCTCCAGGACACATACTGAGTGAGTCGACCTGAGAGAGAGCCAATGAGTTGGGTGTGCCCATGAGATGGGTGTGTGGTTCCTTTCTGAGACAGAACTGGAACGTTGTGCTGGCCTCCTCTGTGTAGAGAGTTGAGATGACACTCCAGATGATTCTCCTGTGTAACGCAGTGAGAAAGAAGATCTGCTGAGTTGGACGTGCCGGTGGTTGAGCACAAGTGAAGGTATGGAGAAGCCCATGAATTGGGTATATTGTTCTGAGACATAGATGAAACAATGTATTAGCCTCCTCTGTGTAGAGAGTTGAGATGATGTGATATTCCAGATGATTCTCTTGTGTGACGTAGTGAGAAAGAAGATCTGCTGAGTTGGACGTGCCTGTGGTTGAGCACAAGTGAAGGTATGGAGAAGCCCATGAGTTGGGTATATTGTTCTGAGACATAGATGAAACAATGTATTAGCCTCCTCTGTGCAGAGAGTTGAGATGATGTGATATTCTAGATGATTCTCTTGTGTGACGCAGTGAGAAAGAAGATCTGCTGAGTTGGACGTGCCTATGGCTGAGCATAGGTGAACGTGATCCTAGTGGCTGAGCACTAGTGAGTGTGGTTCTCTTGTGAGACGTAGTGAGATAGAGATGTGGACATCCTTGTGGCGGGGCAGAGATGGATGTGCTCCTAGTGGCTGAGCACTAGTGGGTGTATGAGATCCCTTGCTATATTGTTCAAGAGTCAGACTTACCTGTAACCCTATTTGTGATGTAAAGGGTACAGGTCGACCCCACCATAAAGTGAAAGATAATTAATGTAAAAGATAATTAATATGGTAATTATTAATTATATCGTGAGTTATTGAGGTTGGCCCTATTGTGCCAATAGACACCATTGTTGATAGGTTCAGTCTAATATAAGTAAAGGTAAATTCTCGATTGGGGAGTCATATCACAAGTGTGAGTTTGGAAATTTCAGCAAACACTTGTTCTTGGGAAAAGTGCGCACCTCTCTTGGGTGCTAGTCTTCTAGGGTTTGTGAGCACCCTTTTGTGTGCTAGGTCTTATGGTGGTGGAGGTCTTTCTCTTGAAGAATATAGCAAAGGATTGGCTGGGTTTTCTTCCCTTGTTGAGAAGGGTTTCCCAGGATACTTCTTGTGTACTTGTGCATGATGTTTCTTCTTGTGATCTTGGTTGCTGCAACAAATTGTCTATGGTTTAAGTAAAATGCTAAAAATGGAATGAACTTCATGCTTAAGCCTAGCTTATTGAAAAATCAACATGGTATCAGAGCATAGGTCTTGAAAAACCCCTGCACAAGCATTTAAAGCTAAGTCGTCCTTCTATTCTGCAGTTTCGTACGACCTCTAGGGTTTGTTGCAATTTCGTACGACCCTCCTTTTCTAGAGTGTTTCAACCCCTAAAACTTGGACGTTGAGGCAAAGTTTGGCATAGGAGAGTACAACCTTCTCCAGCACACATCCAAAGACGCTTAGAGTGAAATTCCAAAGATTTTGAAATTTTGGCCCTAGGGTTTCTAGGGTTTCGCAATTTTCTGTAGAATTTTGGCTTTAGGGTTTCTGCAACTCATTGAATGAGCCTTTTCAGCTCACTAGTATTCCTGTTACATTCTTAAGGCTTATTGTTGGCAGTCATAAGCCCAACAAAACCTAAAAGTGCTAGCCTAGCCTAGCCGTTAGGTTTTCTAGTCCAGTTGACAAGGGTTTGTGAAGAATCTAAAATAGGATGAACATAATCATGATGGAAGACAAGCTTGGTGGATCAAGCAAACTCAATTCCTGGAAGCCAAGACTTCAAGGAGATGAAGACATCAACATATCAACACCCTCCGGTATGCACTTGTATATGTTATTTGTATCATTATCATGAGGGTACTTGCAGGAGGAAGGAACCTTTGCCGAAGTCATGAATCTAGAGGGATCTCAGTGCATTCAAAGGAACAACACACTGGAAGTAAAAGACTCCAGGTTTGATTGTTTTAATTATCATGCCTCTAACCTACATTTCTAAAGTTTTCTACATTACAAGTAGGTGTTGTCGTTGTGACAACAATCCTTAAATTGTTTTGATTCTAGAGATGTACTCTTTATTCTCCTTTAGGAGATATTTTTGTCTTGTTTCCTTTCGTTTGTTTTCTTGTTCTAGGGAGGTTAACAACAAAGGAAGATAGTTATACTTAAGAGAGGGAGTCAAAACTATTTGAGAAGGAGAAAGAACAGAACCATCATTGAGGCAACCAATGCAATAATGCATGATCAAAATCTTTCTATAACTCTGTGGGCAAAATCATGCATGACACAGTATATGTTCAGAACAAGAGTCCTCACCAAATTTTGAAGAAACATAACTCCTGAAGAAACCTTCACCGGAGTGAAGCCTGAGATTGAACACTTCAAGATATTTGGGTGCCCAATGTATTTTCATGTACCCAAAGAGAAGAGGTCCAAGCTAGACCCTTCAAGGAGAAAGGATACATTTATGGGATAACAATGAATCTTCGAAGACATATCAGATCTACATCCCTGGTCAGAGACAGATTGAAACAAGCAGAGATGTTGCCTTTGAAGAAGAGATAGCCTGTCAAAGATCCAGAGAATCTCAGATCGAGATTGACAGTGAGACAATACCTTCTACCCCTTCAACAGTTCAGAGGGAGACATACATTATTCTAGCCGATCCAGGTACTCTTGTTGATATGCCCATAGATATTGCAGTAGGGCGTAAAAGGCCTTCCTAGGCTTGACAAACTCTGCAAGAGGTAGAGGAACATACAAGCCCCTCAAGGCACATCCCGAGAGAGAAAAAAAGATTTTCGAGCTACTCTTCAGCCATGAACTACTTCATTGATTCTAAGCCTTCTTGTCATGGAGAAGCGACAGGTGAACAAGTATGGAAAGATGCCATGACAGAAGAATACTTGTATATCTTAAAGAATGATGTATGAGATATTGTTTCGAGACCAGAAAGGAAGTATGTGGTGACTTCCAAGTGGATCTATAAGATCAAACATGTAACTGATGGAAGTGTCGAGAAATACAAAGCGATATCTGTAGCCAGAGGATTCGCACAAACAAAGGGAGTTGTCTGTGATGAGATACTTGATCCAGTAAGCCTCGATACACTTCCATTCGTACCACCATCCATGAGTTGGAAACTACATTAGATGGATGGATTCTTGATGAGTTTGGGTTTCAGCAAGAGTGTTGCTAATCCAAACCTATATTATTACATTGTTGGTGACAAGAGCTTGATTTTGATGACTTATTCAGGAAGCCGAGTTGTTGGATACAAGCAAGCTTTGATTTCTGATTTCAAGATGAAGAATCTTGGTATGATGCACTACTTGGGACAAGAAGTATGATAGAGGACTGATGATATTTTTCCCGAGTCAAGGAAAATATACAGTGGGGATATTAAAGAAGTTTAGTATGACTAAATGCAAATCCATGCCTACACCGATGGTGATGGATTTGAAGAAAATGAATGATGATGATTCAGACGAGATGGTTCCACAACTGATTGGATCACTGATGTATTTGGTTAACACCAAACTCGATATATGTTATGCAGTGAATGTACTTAGCCAATTCATGATTCAATTGAGACAGACTCACTGGACAACAACAAAACATGTATTGAGATATCTACGAGGCAATGTTGGATATGGCCTGAGATATGCCTCCAGTGTGAACTTGAGTTTGCAGGGATATGCTGATACAGATTGTGCAGAAAGTACAGTAGACCGGAAGAGCACATTCGATTGTTGTTTTACCTTGGGGTTTGCCATGGTTTCTTGGTGCGACAGGAAACAAAGTTATGTGGCCTTGAGTACCGTAGAAGCAGAGTATATAGCATTGAGTGTAGCAGTCCGTGAAGCAGTGTGGCTTCGCAAACTTCTGATTGATTTATTCGATCATGAGATGGATCCTACTACTATCCATTGTGATAACCAGAGCTATGTGAAGCTCTCTGAGAACCCTGTGTTTCATGATAGATCGAAACACTTCGAGATAAAATATCACTATATCAGAGACATGGTGTTGAGGAAGACAGTACACGTGCAATACCTTCCTACCCATGAGCAGATTGCATATATCTTCACCAAACCACTTGCCAAGACGAAGTTCGAGTACTTGTGTGAGAGACTTGGCCTGGTGGAGAATGCCTCCCTAGCTGAGAGGGAGTGTTGATGATTACAATTGCGTAGACATGCTCCAGGACACAAACTGAGTGAGTCGACTTGAGAGAGAGCCCATGAGTTGGGTGTGCCCATGAGATGGGTGTGTGGTTCCTATCTGAGGCAAAACTGGAACGTTGTGCTGGCCTCCTCTGTGCAAAGAGTTGAGATGACACTCCAGATAATTCTTCTGTGTAACACAATGAAAAAGAAGATCTGCTGAGTTCGACGTGCCTGTGGTTGAGCACAAGTGAACGTGTGGAGAAGCCCATGAGTTGGGTATATTGTTCTGAGACAAAGATGAAATGATGTGAGAGTTGAGATGATGTGATACTCCAAATGATTCTCCCGTGTAACGTAGTGAGAAAGAAGATCTGCTGAATTGGACATGCCTGTGGCTGAGCACAGGTGAATGTGATCCTAGTGGCTGAGCACTAGTGAGTGTGGTTCTCCTGTGAGACATAGTGGGATAGAATAATGGCCCACAGAGAAATACAAAAAATTATAGATAGTACCTACAAACCCTAACAACTCCTGATCTGCTGTACGACCTTAGAATTTCATGTTTTTCGAGATGCACGCGCCTTTCCTTAAGCAAACCTGCGTATACATGCTTGTCTCCACCAAGACCCACGTACATGCACTCAAAGGCTGTACAAAACTCTGTACGACACAACCCTGCTGCTGCGGCTTCAATCAATTGAAACCCACATGCCACTGCCTCTATTCTGTTTTCTCCCTGACCTGATCTCTAAATGGAAGTCCTCCACCTATCCAAGATCTCCTTGAATCATAGTCCTTCATGATCCAATACTCTGAGCAAAAGCCCTTTTCTGCTCTGTATCAATGTATTATGTGTCAAGTGTCTTCCTTCTTCACCCTAGCCTTGCTTTTATAAGATTGAGTTATGACCTAACCCTAATCTCCAAAGTGATTGACGATTGAGATTACTTCTCACTTCACTTGAGATTAATAACTATTATTTAATTCATTAATTCTAATCAAACCATTTCTTCAAATAAAACTTACTCACTAATAAAATCACTTTACTTTAATGATTCCTTTAATCAAAGTAAAGTCTCAAGGTAGAAGGCTTTGGACGACTTCCACATGTCTAGACACTTGGACTTGTGCGGAAATACCTGTCCAATATTACAAACATCAACAGTAATGTGTGTCTTCCAGCTTATCATTTAATTTTTTCCAATGCTTATGGTAATCAGAAAGAGTTGAAAGATTAAATACCTGTCCGATATTACAAACATCAACAGTAATGTGTGTCTTCCAACTTATCATTTATTTTTTTCCAATGCTTATGGTAATCAGAAAGAGTTGAAAGATTATTATCTTTGATTACACTGATGAAGTCTTAATGATCAAGGATTCAACAGATCTATGTTGCTCCTTGTATGCCGACAGGCTATGTCAGACTTGGTACATGTCATTCATGTCTCTGTTCTTACTCCTTTTCCGCAGATGCGAAATGAAGCATAGATATAGTTGATGACTTGATGCTTCCTATTAACTCTAAATAATAAATATTCAATGCTATCTATGGTATTGCGTTTTTCATTTTTGGCAACGTTGTGGAGTGACAATATTCATTTACATTTTGACTATTTTTAATTATACCTATGCATCTATGTGCAGATTCACAATAGTTACAAGCTCAAAGATATGCCATCTACAACAGAAGTGATATCTGAAGTCTTGGGATGTCCAATTCCAATGGATAATTCAATGCAATACTCTAGTGCATTCAGCAATACAATGGATACCTTTTCAGTAGACAGGATAAATGAAGCTTCAATGGCTGCTGCCATGAAAGTGGCTGATGCAGAGGCCATGTCTGCCATGGCAGATAAAGCAGCAGAAGAATCAGAGTTGGCTGCAATACTAGCAGATGAATCAGATATGCTTTTTGAAGCAGCATCTGTAGTATTTGAACAACGTAAGAGAGAGTTTTAGCTTCTGTGAATTATGTGAGTTTTGATATATTTTGTGTGAAGATTCTCACTTCATTTTTTACCTCTACAGTATTGCAGGATGGGGTGCTTGTACTTTCTTAATAATTATCAGTTGCAGCAAATGCTCTACACACTACAGTGAGCCCTTTTCAGCGGTTCAGGAATATGCAACTATGTACAGAATTTTGTCCTTGGTTTGTCGGCTTCAAATGTATAATTTTAAAAAATGGCATAGAGCTTTGTGTTGCGACCAGTATGTTCTTGCAATATTTAGGAGAGTCGGTGCATCTTATCCAAGCTTTGCTACTCAGTATTTAGTCAATTAACTCGTATCATTGATGTTCAAAGGGATTTGTCCCTTGCTTTTTTAATTCTTGGTATTTTGAAATGCTGCTGCCCTCCGGAACGCATCATAATGGGAGTTTCTTTGTCAAGGTTTAATCTTGACATTATCCGTGCTGTTTGCTTTTTAATTGTCATAATCTAGTTGTGTTTGAAAAAAAGTACTTGTACATATGAAGAGAACGGGGTCTCTGTTCTTTACGTCTAAGATTCTTGGAACATTCCACAAGTATATAAAGAAAATATTCAGTCACATTAATACTAGTTCTTTTTCTTTGTTGCTTACAAGGAACAGATGCTCGACTGACTTGTGCTTCATCATATCAGAAAATGGGTGAGGGGTGATGAATATACGTCAGTGTTTTAGAATTATTGGAACTGCAGGGTTAGAAAGGAACATAGAACCAGTATCTTCATGAAATGCATCTACTAGTTTGTGGAAGTTCTTTTATGTTTTACTTTTTTTCATATTATCGAAGTTTAGTGTGATCAAGTATATTTGATGAAAATGATTTTCCATGATTTCTATGTGAAATAATAACATATCCCGAGTTGGCAGTTCAAGATGCTTTATTGTGTTCATCGATTGTCTTCTGGGGTATTACTAACAGTCCCCATAGAAATTCGCCAAGCAGTAGCTGCTTATAAACTGCATCAACGTTTGTATTTTTCTCTCGTAATTTGGCTCTGCACAACCGTAGTGCAGTGGTGGTACTTCCAACACCTTTTCCCCCCCTTTCCCATCTCCATTATCATGCTGTCTCATCAGTTATCACACATTCTCTCCCCCTCTCCCAATATTTTTGTCAAGATTTTGATGT
Organism: Picea sitchensis; assembly: GCA_010110895.2. NCBI lineage: Eukaryota > Viridiplantae > Streptophyta > Pinopsida > Pinales > Pinaceae > Picea > Picea sitchensis. The sequence goes on from SNQJ01S0177481.1 coordinate 52,653, forward strand.
TCCTTTGTACCACATTTTTTGGTTCTCCCATTCCTCTGTTTTTTCTGTTAAAAAGAAATCAATTTTCTTTTTTGCATTGGATTTCCATTCTCGGAAGTGAGTTTTGATTGTGGCTCTCGAACACCTCCATTTCGTCTCTGCTTTGAACTAGGGATGTTTTTAAGGAAGAAAATTTATTTTAAAATGTAGAAACCTTGACGAATACTACAAATCCTTCATTGCCAACTATAAAATGTTTGGCGATATTTTTATAAAAATATTCAAAGTTCTAAGGATTTTATATAGTTTGTGTAAAATTTTGGCGATTTTTATGGTAAAATAATTTTATCCTATAGAATTTGGGCGAAACATTTTTAGAATAACACATCATTTTTTGGGAAAAACCATGGAAAATTAGCCCATGAGCGAAATTTAGCCCCTAAAATCATCCATGCTTTGAACTTGTAACATTCTTCTCCCTTGCGATTAGTTTTGTTTACTGTCAGAAACTTTTGACTGTGCTCCTATTTCTTTTTTAGATTTTTCCCATATGAACAAAAGGCTTGGGCTCGCATCTGTCACCCCTGTTCCAGATTCTTCCTCTGTTTTAATGCATTTTTGCTGTAGTTTCCCAAATGGTGCACCTTCCCTTGGTTGTTTCTAATGAGGCGCACAGTTTAAAACCTCGCCCAATGAAGTCTTTGATTGTATCATTCTGCTCTCTTATCCTCGCGACTTTCATGTCTCTTCCTCTAATCACAATCCTAACTATAAATATAAAATATACACCCCATGTTATCATGTGCTCCTCCCTGGCTTAATTGTTTTTAATTTCTTGTCAGAATAATTCCAAGGGTGTTGAAGCTTTAGTTTATCTTTGTTTCTTTAAGCAATTAAAAAAATAGTTTCAGGATTTTATATTTGCTAGTTAAGGGCCTAAATAGTCAACGGGATTGATTACAAGTTGCTAAAGGCATGTTATCCTTACAGGAATGTAATTTATAATGTGGAGTTCACAATTTAGTAAAAGAAATATAAAAGCCAACGTACTTATGAATATTTATGGAGATATAGAAACAGTGTTATGTTTGGTCTTCAACATAATTTTGTAACAGCATATCAAGAGGTCAATGGGCAGACTGGGCATATTCATGAAACTCTGGATTTTGGGATTTAACTCATTCGAGGAAATTGGGTTCTATGTGTTGAAATAATGTAACTGCGAAGAGCATTCTTATTATTTTGTTATTGGATTAAATCCCCATTGTGGATTAATCATGTCATTATTATTATTTTTATTATTAGGTTAATCCCCATTGAGGATTAACCAAGTCG
>SNQJ01S0177482.1:0-19885 GCA_010110895.2 Picea sitchensis
CATTACCCTAGAAGGCACTAGTCTACCCACTACAAGTGGTTGATTGATCAAACTACTTTCAAACTATCTTCTTTTGAAAACCTACTAACTTCTACTAACCCTAGGCTATCCAATTTTACTAATTAACTTGCTGTTGTTGCAAAAGATTGCTACAACCATATTGCAGCAACAATATCACCTTATAAGTGTCACATTATGCTAGCTATATCTTTTTAAACTTGCTTGTGACTATTGAGTATCAATTGGCGTAGTTAAATCTATCATTTATAGTCTTTTATCAAGCATTTTGAAGCATAATTATTGTGGTTGTTACAAATTTATCATTTCTGTTATAAACTATTATACTGCTGCAATTTCATATCATCTAGTCTATTTTTCAAGAGTTCATTGTCTTATGAATCATTGACATCATTTTGGTACTTGGAAAGTGCCCTTTTTTCTCTTTGTTGTCTTGTTCTGGGCGGGTACACAACATTACTCTTTTGATTCATCTCTAATAAGACATGAGAACCTTTTGACTTGAGTGACCTATCAGAGGGGAGAGACTTTATTGTATCATTTTCCTTATCCTTCTCAAACCCTCGGGTCACTGGGGACACCTCCTTTGGGGTACATAGATATGCTCCTAGATAGAAATGGGTTTCCTATTAAGGTGACAGTGATAGGTCACTCCCAGTTACGCCAATTTTGTATCTACTTGCATTGGGATTTGGGAAAGTACAAATTGTTCGATAATAGAGCCCATAAGGGAAGAAGGTGGTGGTCCTTGATCCTGGGGAGGATATTTAGGGGAGCTCTGCATAATGGCTACAATGTTATGGGATGTTGTTGTGAGGGGAGCTTACCAAATATGTTGAATGGAGATCATATGACTAGTTCAATATTTAATGGTCAATGGAAACAAGTGGGTGAAATGATCCAACTATCCACACAATGCACATGTGCAACTATTTTTTGAGTTTACTGAGATGGACATGTAGTAAATAATGGAGGAACTGGATTCTATGATCAATGTCGGTTGTGATGCCGACTAGTTAGGTGATGGAAGATTCATTTGACAAACTATAGATAGTGTGTATTGAAAGTGTGGTAGATTAGGAAAACGATGTGTGTAATTACGATATGATAAACATATGGTGTAAGGATTGTTTTTACACAATATTTTATTGCACCTAGTGGTGAAATCCTTTGTATGTTCTATAGACGTCCCTACGTGTGGGGTGGGTAGTAGTGGTGTTTCCCTTGGTATGGATAAGGTTCCTTAATTCAAGAAGAGTAGGGCATATGTTTGTAGGATGAATTATTGCATAGAAGAGTGCACAGGAAGGGGGTACTTGAGGTGTTTTATGAGTATTTCCCCTAGCCTTCTTATTCCCCCCTAGTGGTTGTAATATTTCCCCCAATTGTGTGACCAAGTTGTGTTAGTGTTGGGTTGACAAGGATTTTCATTGGTTGTGCAACTATTTTGGGTGGAAGTGTATGTACTAGTACCATAGATGGAGGGTTGAGATACCATATAGGTATTGATAACACCATGTTGGGGAGAGTGAGTGTAGTTACAACTTGATAGGCCGTAATGCTCTAGGGGGAGGGGGTATAAAAATGAGATCTAAGTGTGGGGGTGGGGAATGGGATATGAGGGACTTGTTTGGTCATTCATGGGTGGAATATCGAGGAAACTTTAGGGGGAATATGGTTCCACCATGACCGAGGTGATGATGAACACTTAAGAAGAATATGGGGGTGTAATAAAAGGTTCTTCACCCTCATATGTGCCAAGGAGCGAGGAGTCTTTAAATATCCCCGGACTCATTTCCACAAAGGATGGGAAATCATGATGTACCCCAATGAAGGGAAGGATGTTATCCAAGATCAAAGTTGGATGAGGATCATAGTATTTCAACTGGTCAAAAATAATGACCTTCCCATTGTTAGGAAAGATCATGGTGCGAAATAATGACAAAGTGACTTCCTTCATCATGTATATGTAACTACATCCAAGGAGAATTTTGCAGTCCAAGGGGGAGTCTATGAACTCGATATCAATCGATACCATTTTGTCCACTATCTCTATAGGGACATTTTGAAATGGACCCTCGGGTTGATATGGTCAACTATCATATGCTCGAAGGGTGATAACACAAGGAGTCAGCTTAGGGGAGCCTAACTTCTACTAGACGTCTTAGATATAATGCAAGTATATTATACCTCATCTATAATGCATATATGGATAGTAATGTTCCTGAATATGACTGAGATCTGGAATGAAAAAAAGGATGTGATCCTAGGTTCTGAGTTATCCAAATTGAATGTGATGAGGTGTGAGTCATCTGGGTAGAATTCCCCCAATGCCGATAATAGAGATTTTATTTGAGAAGGACATGTTTGTTAGACCTCTAATGAAGACATTGATGCAGGGGACTGATCCAATTCATGCACACTAATTTATATATGAACAACCCTCGTATGAGGGTTGTGAGTAGTACGCTTTAGAGGTGTTTTTGTACTCTAGGAATAGTGTCACCACTAGGGTGAAATATCATTAAGGGTGCGCTAGCCAACAATGTTGGCATACAATGTGGTCAAAGGGAAGTCATGAGGCATACCATACTGATGGTTGCAAGTTTGTATATGGATACATTTTGAATTCATAAGAATGATACAAAAAGAAGAATTGTCAGGTTGAGATTAACTCGGGGTTGGGTATTCTCCTACGAGCTAGGTAAAGGACCTAGTTTCTTTTTGTGTAGCAACAAATCCTTGTTGGGGGAAGTGGTTGTGTAGTACAATTGGTTTTATAGGTTGAGGGAAATGATATTGGGTTGGTGTTATCCCTTGAGGACTAGGGGTTCCTTGGTTAGCCATATACTCCTTCATTCATTTGAAATCCATAATTTGGGGACAATGGTAAGTATAATGTCTGTAATTTCCACATAATGTGTAGGGGAAGTTTGTTTGAATTTTTTTGTGGTCGCCATAATGAATGGTACCATAAGAAGGTGAGGGTCCACCATATGGGTTGAAGTGGTTCATGGACCCAATCAACCTGTAAGAAGAATAGGATGTCCCAGGTTTCTCCTAACCAAATGGTTGAGGGTGAGGGAGGTTGGGGAGTATGTTTATAGGTAGCAAGAATGAGACTAAATTAAGTCAAAGTGTTGGGATTTGTTTATAGCCTCTTCTTAACTCCTAGGCATGGCAATAGTGACATATTCTGTGATGAGAGGCAAAAGATATTTGAGGAACCAATCCAAGAGGAGTTCACCGACAACTTTGATTTTACACAAGATTCACCTTCGACACCACTCGTGGATATCATCTGTGATATGTGTAGAAGTGGTTTGTTGAAAATGTATGGGGATTTTGAGACCAGTGTCATGGGGATCTAGTAGTTGAAAGAAAGCTAAAAAATCTTTTTCTAATGATGCAAATGTCACATAGAAACTTTCTTTCTCATGTATATAACATTTTGTAGAGGGATCATTCAAGGTTAATTGAAATATATTAACCAGATGGAATCATCGGTGATGCTATCAGATGATCACCAAAGATAAAAGGTCATGACATGATTTTCCAGATCCTCACCCGACTTCTTGTCAAATTTGGGGGTATCTAAGGGGATATCAGTTGGCATGGGAAGACAAGTTGCATCATGTAAGATGGGTTCATTGGTTAACTTCATCATTTCAAGGATATTCAACGAATCTGTGTATTGTATATTGGGTGTAGAAACCATTGGAATATATGGGTGGGAGCTAGTTCCTTTTGAAGAAGATCCCCCCATAATTTTTTTAGCTAAACCTAACAAGGTTGATCTGAGAAAACATGATCCTAGTAATGTGTTCACAGGTGAATGCAAGGTGTAAGGTTGAGCTGGTGAAGCAACAAGAATAGGAATACCTACCAACACTAGTGGGAGGCCCCGCCGACATTGAAAACGTCAGGGTGCCAAAGGGTATTCTATGGTTCTAGAATAGAAGGAGTGTGTGAATTATAAGTAAAAGGTCTAAGTTGTTATTTTTACATGAAATGGACTAATTAAAGTAAGGAACTAAACGTATCGTTAATAAAAGTACATGGGCATAAAAAAACATTAGTTTTTAAAGTAAATTATTTTGATAGGATGGGATATTTCTGTGTGATGGCATGGAAAAATAAAATCATGTGTCCTAGAAGAATTAACATCCTTCCTCTCAAAATTTAACTGGACCTTCCAATAACTTCAATAATGGGGAATGAACCCACTAGAAGAAGACCAGTGAAGGTAAGAAATAATCAGTTATCCCGAGGGGTACTAGGGGATGTCCCAAAGGAACTAGAGAAATTTCCCATTAGTTTTTCAACATATGATTCAGGTGTAGTTGTAGCCCAAAACCACCACCTCTATAGAAATCCTAAGTTTTGGCAACTTGGTTACCTCGATTAAGTGTGGACAAGGGACTCTCAACCTCAAAAAGTGATTATGGGCCAGATCCTGACAAGAATTGGGTGGATCAAGCAGACTTTAAAGAATAACTAGACCTAATCCTTTGCCCCTTCAAGGGTATCCCCTTTCCTTGGTGTGGCACACTTGAGGCAAATAATTTTAAAATATCCTAAAAATTCAACTTCTAAGTTTCAAATAAAAAGTGATGATGGTTTTTTTTTGGATGCCTACCCCCAAAATCCTAACCTATACTAAAATATCATTTTGTGACCTCACGATGGAGGATGTTAGTGGGTTTTTTAGAGTTTTATTTTGAAAATTTTGGAATTGGGATAATGAAACTCTATTTTTTATCAAGGGTGTGATGAAGGATATTGTCAAAATGCCTTAGTTTTTCTATTTCTCCAAGATCGCTTTTGGGTGCAAGGGGAAGAGCGTACTCAACCAAGGTGGATTTCCAAATCCTTTGTGTGTGAGTAAAGATGTGTAAAAGTGTAGAGTGTGAAAATATCTATGAGTGTGATTGGAACATGTGGACATCGTGGGGTCCATTACTTTCTCCTATTTAAACACTAGATGCAATTTGCAACCTTGCGAAAAAATGGAAATTTGCGTAAAAAATAAAATTAGTCCTAAATTGTCAAGATACAAATTTTTGGGATCCTTTCAAATAATTTAACTCCTTAAGTGTTTTTGTATTGAAATTGATTTATCAAATTTTCCTATATTGTAAAAATATGGGGACAATGGTGGTCTTGTTTATTCTTTAAACTTCCTAGTTTTAAATTGGAAAACATAAACATGAAGATGTGCATAGATGTGGGTCATTACTCCAACTAATTAATTTCCTAAACTTTAGTTGAATTCAAAAGGATATGAATATATCTTCAACCTTTCTAATCTACCAATATCAACCTAAGGTGCGAGGTAGAGAGAATACTAAGTTGAGAAAATTCACTCCTAGTCTTGAAAAAACAAGGTGATGAATGAAAAAAGATTTAGTTAATAATTTATTTGCTTAAGAATACATTCACGTGGCAAGAAAAATAAACATGGTTACTTTTAACCTCCCTACCAAGCTAGGTTGACTAACTACTATGCAAGAATGAACCAAAAAATGTTTTTTTAAGGTTTACAAAGTGCATGAAAATAAATCCTATCACCTAGTTGCAAATTGAAATGAAAATCAACAAAACAAACTTGGGAGGAAGGTGATTCATAAGTGTTTGTTTTTGGACAATAGTGTAGATCTCGCATAATGGAATGTCATAGTCATGGGATTTGTGCAGGTCTATGCATTTTTTCTTTTGAAAGTCGTGCAATTTCCTATGCCAAAGAAAGAAAAAATATGCTCACGTGAAGGACTAGAAATATGATTTAAAGGAATAGATATGCCTCTTAGGTACCCCGCAAAAAATAAAATGAAATGAGAAGTTCCAATAGCCTAGAAAAGGTGAACTATTAGTTAGAAAACCTAGTGGGAGTCGCGAATTTGCTTGGTTGTTTTTCCCACTTAGGTGAGTAAAAACAACCTAAGCTGTATAACAAGTAAATGGTTAGAGTTAACCCATAAGCATGAATACCATTGAAGATACAAAAGGAAAGGAAAATGAATAAGTGGACACCATGAAAATTGCACCAACAATTAAAAGAGAAGCAATGATGATCATTTTCCAATGAAAAATATTTGTTTCTACACTGTAAAGGATGAGTGAGTGCAAGTGGACTCTCTCCTCCTCCTTGGGAGGGTTATTTTATGTTCCTTTGTAATTTTCTTCTCTCTAACAAAGACGTGTGCATGAACTCTTCATGGGAAGAGGCCAAACACTAGTTAATGGGCATGTTTGCACAAAATGATGGATTGAGAATGTGTTTCTCAAGGATCATTTAGATAGCATAACCTTTCATAATCTTCTCTTTTTTGAATGATACCCCATGGATCCTATTTATATAAACAATTAAATTTCCATTAAGTCTATTTCCAAGTGTGAATGGTTCACTTTGGATTGCGATTCCCCATGTCTTTAGGAGACATAGAATCACCAAAGTACCAACCTTTAATAGATATAGAGCTTGAGGATGCCTGGTAGATTTATGAAACTATCGAAGGGTTAACTATATAGGCCCATATAGATCATGCAAACCCCAAACTATAACATCACACAAATGCATTAAAAACCCAATTATATAGTTTTTGGTGCTCTATTGAAGGTGGTGCATAATTTCCATGGAATAACACTCTGTTATGTTTTATTTATGACTTTTCTGGTGATCATTTGTATAGCTTTGTCAACAATTTTTAGGTGATAACACTAGGTATTAGGGAGATGGTTAATCAGATGAATTCTTAGGTTGTGGATGCATTGTCAATGATAAGACAAGATCCCCGGGCTTCATCAATGGGGTGAGTCGGGCCTCTATAAATTTGAGTAGTGTTGGAGGCATTTTGTACCTTTAAAATCCTAATATATCAAGTTTAAGAATGATCTAAGTTCTGGATCCAACAATTTTATCTAAGTTGATGGCACTAAAGTTATTATTGAATTTGGATAGAGAAAGGAATATCACACAAGTATATGTTTTTGGATATTCCACTCTAGTGGTTAATTGGATGAAAGGATTTAGTCAAATTATAGACATAGAGCTTATACCATTGGGTGTTCAACTCAAGATGATAGAATATTCATTCATTTTTATTTCTTTTTCTCATGCCTATAGAAAGTTTTCAATGAAGATGCAGATAAGCTATCTAAATAAGGTCAATGAACCATTGAAGGTTTCTGAGAATTGTTTGAATTTAGGGAGGGTGCCACCTCATCTTCTTTGGTCATATTTCGATCAACTTCTCATTACGTGTCTATTACTCCCATATTGATGTAGCTTTGTATTTATATAGTGAGAAAAGGGTGAAGTTCTTAACTATGTTTTCCCTTTTTAAATGTAACAGTTTTGGATTATTTAAGACTACATGTGACTTGTCATAGATAGTATAGGAGAATACATTTTGATTTTGGAACAATTTACTAGAGAATATGATTCTAGTTTGGATAGAAACTTTGTTTCCTTTTTGGTTTTGAAATTTCAATATCACATGAGAAATGTAATTTCCTTTCATGCTTTTAATAGAAGTTACATTGTTTTTCTTGGAAAAAAAAGACCTTCTAATTTTTGTTAACTGTAATTGAAAATTAAAATTTACATTGTTATAGAATGTAGGAGGATAGGTACATCACCACCCCCACTGCAAAAGAACACAAGATTGTGTTCAATTTCAAATTTAGAGTCGTGGTTGAACATAGAAAAGTTGGGGAGAAACAAACTTCGATGATGAACGTTGAGGTAAATAATTATTATGGATTGTGAATATTGATTAATTATAAACCCATTCACAATTGATTATTGATTATAAATTAATGTGTTGGTGTTATTAATGCAAGATAAAATCAACAATGATGGGGTCGAAAGTGGAGACCAATCCCATGATGGTATTGTGAGGGTATTATGTATGGTGATATTCACAATTTAGTTTTATTTTGGTATAATTATAAATTTATGTTGTTTTAAGGGAAGAGCCAGAAAATGAGGATTCTAGAAGGCAATGTGAAATGATTTCCCAAACCAAGGTATCTACTCCATAACAAGTAATGAATATGGTAATTATATTTATAATGAACTATTAGACAAACATTTCAGCATTAATGAATTACAATTTTGTGTCAGAAACCTACTAATTATATCACTTTTACCTATTTTTTTTTCTAGTTGATGTTGGTTCCACTTAGACTATACATGAAAAATGTGTATTATATTCTGACAAGCAATGTGAATCAATAAAATAATGAAATACACTAGATAAAGACACATATATTATGCTCCCTCTTAAAAAATTAAAAATTGAAAAATAAGAAACATAGGAGGAAATTAAATATAGTAGGAGACACCATCGAGAAACCAATAATTTTTGTGAGACTCGTGATATTATATGATCAATTTTAATAATATTTTTTACTATGATTTATTTTTTTCTATGTTTTATGCCATGCTCTATAACATGTTATGTGTTCAATGATATTATGTTAATTTCAACTATTTTCCACTAGATAAATTGAATATGGGGAATTGATTGATGTGAGGAGGGAGGTGGGGCCAGATGAACTTCCACCTTCACATGGTTGGCCTCATTCAATAGAGAATAAATTATTCTCGAAATGAAGAGAAAATCAACTATGTATTTTGTTAATGTTCTATTTTAAATATTATTGAAAAAATGTTAATCTGGTTGAATACAGAGTGTATTAGTTAGATCTTACATTATCTATCTATCTATCTATCTATCTATCTATCTATCTATATATATATATATATTCCTTCTGTAGACATTATATTTGGTGTTAAGAACCAAATACTTGCATACAAAAACACCACAAATATTTAGAGACAATATAGAAGAAAACACACTTTATTATAAGAAAACCCTTGAGGTATGGAAACAACATACAATGGATCCTATTATGGAAGAGATCCTCTCCTGTTCACTTGCTTCTTCGAGGGGGAAACCTACTAATGATATTAAAATCAAAATACAAAACTTCTCTTCTTGTCCCATTACATTACTTGAACCCCTTTATAGAGTGCTACCAACCACCTAAGAACATTCTAGAAGAGGAACCTTCTATTAAGTCCTCTTACATTTATTATGTCTATGCTAATATATATAAATACCATAGTGGACCTTATTTAATAATATAATGGACCTAGTCCATCTTACATTGAATGGCCTCCACTATTATCACTATGGCCCTTTGATCCCCCCAGTACCTCTCTAGCTACCTAACATTTCATCCCCCTTATGAAAGTGTTGTCCTCAACACTTGTTATGAGAGTGTACAACCATATACCAGGGTCCCATGGATAAGTGTAGACCATAATGAATAAGTAGGATGGAGAACCATGTTTCCATGTAGGAATGCAAGCCACCATGCTGAAGTAGTCCAACCACCACTGTGAACCTGGGTCCCATGTCCAAGTGCTCATGTGAACTCCCCACAGAATATATCAGAACACCATATCCAACTGAAAATGATGCTCCAAAGATCGACACTGTTCATGTGGATCCAAAGATACAGGTCCTTCCACATAGTTGAAAAGGGTCGAAGCTAAATTTGGAAGGAATAATACCAATGTAGAATATGTAGGTGTAACACACCCACGACGAGGCATAAGATTTTTTGCTTTTCTTAAAGGACAAAATCTCCATTCATGGTTCCTAATTTGGAATATCAGGGAACCAGTCTGACCTCTTGGTCAAGGATCTCTGGTTTTGAGGACAGAAAATTCTCTAAGACCTTGATGGTCTCGTTCTATAGTTAAACACATAATCTTTCAGCTTCTTGGTGCAAGTTTAAGGGAACCCACGACCTTCCCTTTCACACATAATCTTTCAGCTTCTTGGTGCAAGTTTAAGGGCACCCGCGACCGTCCATTTCACCTTGCTGCGAAAGGTCAGAGTGTTGGGCGTTATCTCCTTTTGTGTGATAGGCCTCCTCTTGATGTGACCTTGGCGATGACCACAAGATTGCAGGCACTGTCACAAGCGGTTTGGACTCAAACTTCTTTTGGGCCCGCAATGCTCTCACAACCTCCATCTGTCCTCTTGACGAAACCATGATTTTAATTGTGGTCCACCCTCAATATATTAAACTCCTTGCAACTCATGTCCCGACAATGCTACAAGATCGTCGATCTCACGATCTTGACGATAATGGATAAATCGAAGATTCAGATTTGCGCCTCTCAGATCTACAGACCATGTCAACCTCCTATGGATCAGTGGTCAAGATCTCTTCGCAATAACGGAATCCGGGAATTCGAAATCTCAAACTTAGATTTCTTTCGTACTTCAATCCTCTGGAGTTGACGATCTACGGACACCTATTCTACTCAATCAACAGTCTTGCCTTCATCCTGGGTGGTTGACCTTTCAACCCAAATTAACGATTTAACAATCCTCTTCTCAATCAGAGATCGATATCTCTTCCGGGTCTATGGACTTCTGAGATCTCAAATCTCAAACCTCTTTTCCCAATGGATTTTACTCAGAGTCTAAGATCCACTGAAGCGTGTCTTCCCCAAATCCAACGATCGAGGATTACTTTGGGTCTTTACCCGACATCCATAGACTTGAACCACGTTTCCTTTGAATCCAATGGTTATGAATCACTTCGGGACCTTACCTGGAGTTCACGGATTCACGCCATCTGTCCTCTAGATTTGACGGTCCAGATCTACTTTGGCTCTTTGGCACTTCAGTGCTTTGGGTTTCAGGAGTTTCAACTCTCTATCGAAAATCATGACTTTGGATGTTGACTTACCTCTATTTCCTGATTCTCGATATTCACCTGCATCAAATCAACGGTCTACAATCCACGTTCGATCACATCGCAACTTCGGGTTTCGGAAGTTTAGTCGCGCCAACATGCGAATCTCCCGATGTGTGAATCCTCGATCTTGCCAATCCGATGGTCAAGGAGGGTCCCGATAGATCCTTAGATCTATAGTCCAAATCACGTCACAAATTTGGGTTTTGGGAGTTTAGTTGCGCCAATGTGTGAATCTCCTGATGTGAGATCTTGCGAAGACTGAAGGGGTCGGGGTGTTAATTCCTGCACCCTTTATTGAAATCTAACGGTCGTGACAAACCTTGGGTCCTCCCAATCGGATCTCATCTATTCATCTTCTAAACGAAAGGATATTCCCTTTTGATACTTGGACCTCACTATTCTTCCTGATCTTCATCATTTATGAAGGATTTAAGAGCGTTGCGCTCTTTCTCCTAGGCTTAACACTTAGAAGGGTCTTTTGCACTATTCTTGCACTCCTTCATCAAGCCTAGAACTTAAGTGGTTCTCGGTCTCTGCTTGCCTCGCAGAGAGCCTGTGCATATCTGCACTACCTCTCCTGAGATTAACCAACTCCATCCTCCAAGGAACTCAGAATGATTAGGAGGGTCCACATGTGTATATGAAACTATACCTAAGGTCGAAAAACTCACAGTTCGTGGCTCTAGCTTAAGACACCACAAAACGCAAGCATTTATGAGTATAAAAATACATCTAATTCATTTAATTTCCTACTTTCCTAATTACACAATCAAGCAGGAATAAAAGGGATACAGTATAATCGTTAAGCAAATATATCCATCCCTACAACATTCATAGGATATCCAACTTTAATTCACAGTACCACTTAAATACACAAGATATGCGATTACTTATCTATTACAGGTGGTATCCAACTTACTGACTATGGGTGTTTGGACTTCCACCCTACCATAGGCTCAGAGGCATTAATTCTTAGCACTCTGGGCACCCTGCACCAAGCCATGATATCACCAGGGAACTCTCACAATTCTCAAGGATTCTTTCTCTGTTCAGCTTCTGCTCGGGTTTTTTTCTCTGCAACTTTCAGATATCTGTCTTTGTTATGGCCTCAGCGAGATTTATTAGATGCTCCCTCAACATCAATCTCACCACTTTATATTCATTATCCCCTCGAGATCTCCGCACATCTCCCTTACAATATTGCACGCTCGTATCCCCCCTTGTTTGGTTGTCCATGTGTATCTATCTTAGCTTCCTTCTTTTGGAAGGTTCCCAACCCATCACGTTCCTTCTGTCAGAAGGAAGCTCGGGTATGCAGGTCTTTGTGATACTTTGGGTTGACATTCTACAGCTAGAACATGCTCCCATTCATGGGGGTAGTTGATAATTCAACCACTGGTCCTTTCTTCATTAACTGATTTCTCTCCTTGGGATCTGAAGGAGGTTTATCATCCTCATCAAGGGAAACTTGGGGTTATTTGATATAATGAATCCTCTCGTATAGTTTTCACATTCTTCCTATAGTGATATCATGGCCAGTACTTTCAAGGTTTCACCCCCACAATTATTTATTGGCAACCCAAAAAATAATACATTTACATTGTCCACATGCCTTAGCATGGTAACCCTATTTTATGATTATGTTACAAACTGGGGGAAACAGGGTGTTACAACAGGATAGGCATTGGTAATCGTAACTGGATGCTGATTTTTCACATTGATGTTCTCTACAGAAGGTGGATTAGATTCCTCAAATAAAATATGAAAGTGGTTGTCATCCCAGAAATGACAACTATCCATATACCAATCATCACAATCGTCCTCGTAATCATACGAAACATATCTTTCTTGATTATATTCTATCGAGATGTAAATGTCAATTATCTCCCTATTATATCTCTCATGTCTCCCTTGACTTGCAAGAGAAGAGTACCGAGAATCAAAATCATGCTCAAAAGCATGCCAAGCAATTTCTTCTTGAGCATATTTTGTCAGAATGATAGGATAAATCTGAAGGTGTTCCCTTATTATATCACTGAGAGATTTTAGGGACATTGGAAATTTTGCAGAGGCTGAAGTGCATCGTATATCCATCGGAAAAACATCATATAATATGACAAAAGAAATCTCTGAAAATCCTCTCTCCAATGACACTAATCTGGTAGCAATCTAAGCACCCTATCAAAATTATGAGCTTTACAGTCCCGTCGTCACCACAGAAACCACCCAAAATGGATGATTTTAAATCAACAATATCTTCACTTCCAAAGCTCTAATTCAGACGATTTGTTTTTTTAAATTGGGTGAAATTATGAGAGAAACTCATATCTGTAATTTTGTTTGGGAAAATTTGGCCCCAAGTTCTACAAAAAGAATAAAAGTCATGCGACCATCCACATAAAACCCTGAAAATTGGAAATTTTAAAATGTCGATAACACCACTTCCCAGACTCTGATTCATACGATTGTTTTTTTTTAATATGGTTGATTTTATAAGAGGAACTCAGATATACAACCAGTTTCTACAAATTCAAAATAGAAAACTACATGATGGCTTCAGAATGTCGCAGCCCTGTTTTTCTTCTTAGAAAAATATGCAAAATAAAAAAAAAAATCCCACAATTCCTGCTAAGGAAATTCCTTTGATACCACTTGTTAAGAAAAAAATACTTGCATACAAAAGAAACACAAATATTCAGATACAATATAGAATAAACCACACTTTATTATAAGAAAACCCTTGAGGTATGACAACACCATACAATGGATCATATTATGGAAGGGATCTTCTCATGTTCACTTGCTTCTTCGAGGGGGAAACCTCCTAATGAGATTCAAATCCAAATAAAAAAATTCTATTTTTGTCCCATTACATTACTTGAACCCATTTACATAGTGCTACCAACCACCTAAGAACATTCTATATGAGGAACCTTCTAGAAGTAGAACCTTCTAGTAAGTCCTCTTACATTTATTATATCTATGCTACCATATATATAACTACCATAGTGGGTCTTATTTAATAATATAATGGACCTAGTCCATATTACATTGAATGGCCTCCACTATTATCATTGTGGGCCCTTTGAGCCCCCCACTACCTCTCTATCTACCTAACATTTGGTTGTTGAAAGAGTGTTTTCCAACTTATGTGTTATTACATAGAAAACGTGCACTCTCATTCAATAAATATTGAAAGCTATTTGATAACTCCTATTTTGTTCATAATTTTTTACTTCTTGTTGCCACATCTCAATTTTTTATTGGCTTGGGATGCAAGCATCAATATCATTGACGCCCCTATCACTGCAACCCTCTGCTTTGTGGACATTGATACAATTTATAAGCATAGTGACATATTTAATTTAATTTTAGACTGAGAAGATTGATCTTTGGATGGGATGTTTAAATGCCTATTTCCCTTATCTAACACAATTCACTTAAAAAATGTACTTTGTGCAAAAAATCCTATAGCAAGCCAAATTTAGGGGTGCAAAATCGAATGGGGCTAACTTGCTTGATGTAGTAACAAGTTTTTGTTGCACCCATTCATATTTTTATTGTGGATTACCTGGAATTTGGTATTGTTTTTTATATTAAGTGCACTAGTACACCAAAGACAATTTGTAGGCACATCAAAGTTAAATTTCCACAAAACCCTCTCCCACCACCTATACAAACACCTATACTTAACAACTTTTGAACATTGATTTCATATTAAGGAATTACATTTAACATGTTGTTATTGATGTTATGCTAAGGCATTTGCAAGCAAGGGGAAGTAAAAGGAGTCAAAGAAATATTTTACAAGTCTATGGTTTTAAGTCCATGGTTTTGGAAGTAAAAATGCATGTGAAAAATTCAAAGGAAATATTTTACAAAACCATGGTTTCAAGTCCGTGGTTTTGGAAGTAAAAGTGTTATGTACCTGAATATATTTGCAAATATATCTCAAAATAACCCGCAATATCAACAAGAATAAACCAAACCATTCATCAATAATGAACACATGAATGTAGACAAAACCCTTAAGGTAGAGTAACACCATATATTAATCCTTATGGAAGGATAAAACTCCTCAATAAATCCTTGCTTGTACAATAACAATATTCTTCACTATCCTCCAATACATTGCTTACACTTCTTTATATAGCATTCTCTATCTTCTAGGAACATTCTAGAAAATGAATCTTCTAGAAATCCTATTTGTTATATCTAACTACCATAGTGGGCCTTATTTAATAATATATTGGACCTAGTGGACCTTACATTGAATGACCTCCACTAATAATACATAACCACATTCCCATTGGTTAACTCTCTAGGTATCCCATATTACCTCCCTAGGTATACTACATTCCATCCCCCTTCACATGTTTCATCCTTGAAACATGAGAAGAAACCATACAATATGATTGGCTAAGAAATGTAGCCAACTGGTACCAAGTACAACTATCCATCCATCTTAATGGAAGACAAACATGATGTCCAACTGTTGCCTTGCCACCCTGATATTGATCTGCATCCTGTCGGTTTTTCCATGGGATTGGTTCTCCAGCCTGATGTCTTCCTGTAGTGATGGTAGGCTTCCATGCACCTCTTTATTGGTTTCCTTTCTAGTTCCCTTCTAGTGCATAAGTGTGTTTATTCTCACGCCCTTGCCTTGATGACTATTGTTTCTCTATATGATGTGGATGACGATATACAACAAGTGTATGATTTTTTTCTTTTTTCATCAAATCCGCAACACATTATGCCTTTGAGTCAATGACCTCCTTAACTTATTTATTATGTCCTTCATGTGGCTTTTCTTCATCTCCTTTTGTAGACTCTGCCTCTGATTCAAATTCAGATTCAACGATAACTTCTTTGTTGGCCTCTGTGGGCCCATCTTTCTTACTAAGAGACACATCCTACAATGAGATTTTATTTTTCTTGTACCAAAACTTCAAAAACTTCTTTTGCACATTAATATTAATGGTACCCACCGATTCTATCCAAAAAAAATATCCACATTATCCATATCCATAACATAAAAAATATAAATGCAACACATATTTATCCATGGTAATCTTCAAATACTTAAAGATTGGAATATTTTTACCCTCAACCTGTGTGCGTTGAATATTCTTTGTAGGAACTTGCATTATATTAACCAATTGAACATTAATAAAATTATGCATACAAGTAGGGTTAATAGAAACAATGATATTTTCTTTATGAATACATCCATGAACCTGTAATATAGAGTTGCCACATGAAAATAAACCCTTGGTTACCACATGAAAATAAACCCTTGGTGCTCTTTGTATATTTTTTTTCAACATGAGACCACCTATCAAAAAATATTTTTTCAAATTCTTCATCAGAAATTCCCCTCATCTTGATCTATTCTAATGATTGCCACCATGTGCCAACATCTTCTCTAAGATAAAAGAATAAATAAAATCTCCACTTCTCTTTACATTATGACTTGTGGGCCTTTAGGAATTATTCAATACTAGGACCATCATCTTTTCCAGTAAAAAATAACTTGCTATCCATAACCCAAAAATAAAACTATTGGTTTAAAAAAAAAACTTGCAGTGCAAATCGCACGACTTTTTCTGAAAAAACCCTGTAAAATTGATGAATTTAAAATGATGATAAATTCACTTATTGGACTCCATTAAGACTATTGTTTTTTTGAAATTGGGTATTTTTATGAGAGGAATTCAAATTTCAAATTATTTTCTACAAATTCTAAGCTAAACGTTTCTGAATTGAGTCTGAAGTGCGTTGCCCCCTTTTTTCCTTTTAAAAAATCTGCAAAATGAACCAAAAATTCCTTCCCTTCTTTGGCCAAGGAAAGTGCTTTGATACCAATTTTTATGTACCTATGCAAATATATCTCAAAATAAACCCACAATATCAACAAGAATAAACCAAACCATTCACCAATAATGAACACAAGAATGTAGACAAAAAGCATGAGGTAGGGTAACACTATATATTAATCCTTATGGAAGTATAAAATTCCTCAAGCAATCCTTTCTTGTACAATAACAATATTCTTCACTATGCTCCAATACATTGCTTACATTTATTTATATAACATTCTCTATTTTCTAGGAACATTCTAGAGAATGAATCTTCTAGAAATCCTATTTATTATATCTAACTACCATAGTGGGCCTTATATAATAATATAGTGGACCTAGTACACCTTACATTGAATGACCTCCACTAACAATACATAACCACATTCCCATTGGTTACCTCCCTAGGCACTCCATATTACCTCCCTAGGTATACTATAAAAAGTGCATGTAAAAATTCAAATAAATATTTTACAATTGGTTTTACCATTGGTGATTTCAAGCCCATGGTTTTGGAGGTCCATGGTATTTTGTCTTGGTATTTTCAAAGGTGAAATAAAAAAGAATTGATTATTTAATTAATGAATCAACACATCTCTTCAAAATGAGTCATGATGATGTATATGAATAAATGTAATATTTGAAGAGGAGAGTGTGAAATGAGTGGAAATGTAATATTTGAAGAGAAGAACATGATATGAGAAAATATCGAATATCATTCCAAAAGGAGAGAGTAATGAAGAATTTGACGAAGAAGAATATATATATGTGATGATATAATGAACTGATCAAGTGATGAAAGAAATAACAAGAAGACCTGGTAAAGAAAAATCTAGCGAACAAACCTTATGGAGGAAGAAATAACAAACAAATCTGGCAAATACATAAATAACGAACAATCTAGTGAAGGAAAAAGTAGCAAGAAGACATGGTGAAGGAAATATGATTGTTCATCATATTTTGAAGAAGTTATAATGTAATTTAGGTTTGGTGTCACTCAAGCAAATAGATTTATGTCTCTTTCTAAGTCGGTGCTTAGCGATGGGGATTGATGTCTCCAGTAGGTTGGTGCCTACAAATATCTGTAAGAGTAGGTCGG
Organism: Picea sitchensis; assembly: GCA_010110895.2. NCBI lineage: Eukaryota > Viridiplantae > Streptophyta > Pinopsida > Pinales > Pinaceae > Picea > Picea sitchensis. The sequence goes on from SNQJ01S0177482.1 coordinate 17,764, forward strand.
TGCCTACATGGATTAACACCAGTGGGGATTGGTGTTTCTAGTAGGTTGGTGCCTACAAATTTTGTATTAGTAGGTTAATGCCTACAAATATTTGTAACAGTAGGTTGGTGCCTACAAAATTATAAAGAAAATCATTTGTGTTTTTCTTCCAAAATAGTTTCCACGTAAATTATGTGTACTCTTGTTAGTCTTATGTATGATTGTTTTCTTATGGTCGATGAATGTTTAAATAAATAAAAATATTTTCTTATATTGATTCACCCCCCTGTTAGTATAAGTGTGTGATCAACATTTTGTATCAGAGAGGGTTCCTTTGGAAATATTCTAACTACTGGAAGGTAGATCTCAGGAGCACACTTGGATGATCATGAGGGTTTCTCTATAAACATGGCTCTGTTGTTTGATAAAAAAACCTATTCCTTATGGAGCATAAGGATGCGAACCTATTTAATGTATCTTGGTTTTGATATTTGGATTAATTAGTCAAGACTAGTTATACAACCCCAATAACACCACCAACAGATGCAACCAGGAAGAATCCTAGTGAAAATAATTCCAAATCCATCAATGTCATCTTGTGCAGTCTATCAGAATCCAATTTTTTCAAGGTGGTGCATTGTAAATCGGAAAAATATTTAGGACAAGATTCAAAATATCTATGAAGCTGATGACAAGGTTAATAAGGGAAGGCTTCAAACTCATAGAAGACAATTTGAGATTATGAAAATGAAATATGAAGAAAATGTTGCAGCCTATCTCCTCCATGCGAATGAAATTGTCAACGCCATCAGAGGACTTGGTGAAACAGTTGAAGATCTGATGATTGTAGAAGAGTTGTTAAGTTCACTCCCTTTAATATTTGATGCAAAAGTTTCCGCTATTGAAGAAATAAAGGATCGGGATAAATTAACAATGGATGAATTTCATGGGATTCTCACTACAGATGAAATGAGGAATGAAAAATAAAATCCATCAAATAAAGAAGAATATTTCAAAGCCTCAAATAAGATGAAGAAAAAAGATTCACATAAGTCAAGCAATTGTTCCAACTGTGATTCAGACTCACATGAATCACATTTTGTGAGAAAAGTAAAAAAGAGATATGGAAAATAGAAAGGTAAGATGCCCTTTAAATGCTTTAATTGTGTAAAAGTAGGACATTTTGATGCTAAGTGTCCATATGCGGAAAATGAAAGTAGTGATGAATAAGAATACCATAGCGTAATGAAAGGGATCAAACATCATCAAAAGAAACAAAAACAATACAATCATGAAAAGAAGAACTCTTATAAGCAGAAGAAGAATCTCTACTCAAAAGGGGTTAGTGATTCATCTGAAGAGATCAGTGAAAGTAGTTTCGATAGTGATAGAAAAGAAATTATCTTTATGGAAATCAAAACGAATATCGATGAAGACAAAGGGAAAGAAACGATGGATTCAAAAGAAGAGGAAAATGTTGAAATATATGGGGAAGTGGATCTTGAAGAAAAACTCATGTGTTCCTTAAGAGAAATAAAGAAGCTTAGAAAAAATAATTTGAAACAAAAGGAGCCGCTACAGAAATATGAAGAAGAGGATCATGATTCAAAAGAAAAAATGTCACAAATCCTTGAAGAAATAGAAAATATTATCATGAACCTAAATTTTCAATTAGAAGAGGATACAAGGATAGAATAAGTTGTGATAATCCAGTTGAAGGAAAATGAGGAAAACCGAAAAGGTAGAATTTAAAATTGTTTCCTTAAGAAATGAACTAGACAAAACAACTATTAAGTTGAATATAATCTTAGATTTTGAAAAGAGTGTTGAAACCTTATATGATATCATCAATTGTCAAAGGTATCCATTCATTAAGACTCATCTTGGCTTTGATAAGAGTTAGATGATCACCAAAGAATATTCAAAAGCTACAGAGCCACCAAATAAAGTAAATGAAGGAAAATCTAAAAGCTATGATGATGTAATCAAAAGATACATTAATGTTGAAGAAAACATGAAGAAAGAAAATGATGTTCCGTATAAAATTGGAATTACTTCCAAAGCTAACAAGGGAATATTCATAATATATTTCCCACCAAGGCGACCTCACATGATCCGGTACCAAATGTATTTCTTTGGCTAT
>SNQJ01S0177483.1:0-14345 GCA_010110895.2 Picea sitchensis
TTTTTTTTTTACTTGAGATTCCTCAATACTTTTATTTATCTCCCCCTGTCTAGTTAATCTTGATGCTGAGTGGATCACTGTGGGGCATAAACTACATTTTTTTGTCGCAGATACTCGAAAGGTTCCCTTGCAAGCGGTTTGGTGAAGATATCTACAATATGCTCCTTTGTCCTGACATAGTCTAACTTATTGTTATTCTCTGTATCGTATTCCCATAAGAAGTGATACCTGATTAGAATATGCTTCATATTAGAGTGCATCACTAGATTCTTTGAAAAATTGATGGCATTGGTGTTGTCACAAAGTATTGAAATGGGATCATCCTACTTTACATGCATATCCTACAAAGTATGCTTCATACAAAGATCCTGAGTATAACATGTCGCTGCTACAATGTATTCTACCTCTGTTGTGGAAAAAGATATTGAAGACGGTTTCTTGCTTAACCATGATACCAGACACTCACCCAACTAGAAAGATGCTCCACTTGTACTTCTTCTATCATCAATGCAACCTGCCCAATCTGCATCTGTGTAGGAAACAAGAGATGGGTCCTTCCCTTTTGGATACAATAATCCAAATTCGTATGTACCTTTGAGGTATATGAATATCCTCTTCATGGCCATAACGTGTGATTCCTTTGGTACTTCTTGAAATATTGCAACCTGCCCAACTTCCTGCATAAAATCCGGTCTAGAAGTTGTCACATAAAGTAAGCTACCAACCATCGATCTATAATGTCTCTGATCCGCATCCTTGGAATCATCATTCTTACTTAACTTGCAACTTGTCTGCATAGGAGTATCGATTGGTTTGAAATATTTCATTCCAAACTTCTTCAAAATTTCTCTGATATACTTTGCTTGAGAGATGAAGATACCTTTGTTTATATGACATATCTGTAATCCTAAAAACAAGGTTAACTCACCAAGAAAGGACATCTCAAACTCATGTTGCATGTATTTGGAAAAATTCTGACTCATTATGTCATCATCACTTCTAAAGATAATGTCATATGCATAGACTTAAATAATCAATAGATTCTCTCGATCCATCTTTATGTAGAGATTGTTGTCTACATTTCCTTTACTGAACCCTTGTTGCTGTAAATATCTGTCCAGTCTCGAATACCATGTTCTGGGGGCTTGTTTGAGACCATATAAAGCCTTATTCAATCTAAAAACATAACTTTCCTTTTATGATAACTGAAATCCTTCTGGATGCTCAATGTAGACTTCTTCTTCTAGATCTCCATGTATGAATGTTGATTTAACGTCCATATGATACACTTTAATATTCTTGGAGCATGCATAAGCTAGTATTAGTCTGATTGCATCCATTCTGGCAACTGGGGAAAACATCTCTTCAAAGTATATACCTTCAACTTGAGAATATCCTTTGCATACTAGTCTTTCTTTGTTCCTGGTAACATGTCCATCCTCGTTCAGTTTGTTCCTGAAGACTAGTTCCCATGTTCTTGTTCTTTGGTCTCGGAACTAGTTCCCATGTGTCATTCTTCTCTATCTGATATAACTCTTCATCCATGGACTTGACCCAGTGTTCATCCTTGCTAGATTATTCAAAACTTCTTGGATCGATAGTAGATATAAGTGCTAGATTTTGTTGCTCTGGTGAACATATTCGTCTTCTGGTTTCAACCCCTACATATTTATTTCCAATGATCTGATCTGATGGTTGATTCTTTAGCACTCGTCTACTAGGTGTCTTTGGAGGTTCTTGAAGTTATTTCTACTCATCTTCTTTCTCTACTCCTGACTTTTCTTGTTCGTCTTCTTCTTCTTCTTCTTCCTTCAATTCTTCTTCTTCGTGGACCTGTTCTTTTGGTTCTTTGCTTCCTTCCTTCTTATTCCCCCCATTAGAATCATCAATTGTCACATTTATGCTTTCCACTATTTTTTTGAGACTTAGGTTAAATAATTTGTCTTCTTTCCTTTTTCTTGAGAATCCAATCAGTATTCCTTTGTCAACTTGGGAGTCAAACTTTCCCATTCTGCCATATTATCTTTTGATGTAGAATTTGCTTCCAAAAACTATGAAGTGCTTCACATTTGTTGGTCTTTCTTTCCATAGCTCATATGGATTCTTATCAGTGTTGCTTCAAAGCATTCCTCTGTTCTGAATGTAAATTGTTGTGTGTATTGCCTGAACCCAAAAGACATATGTTAATTTTGAATCCATCAAGATGGTTCTGGCCATTTCCTGTACCGTCTTTTTCTTTCTTTCGATAAATCCATTTTTTTGAGGTGTCTTGGATGTTACAAAATTCCTTTTTATGTAATGCTCATTGCAGAAGTCCATAAAATCCTTTGATGTGAATTCTCCTTTGTTATCTGATCTTAAACACTTGATTTGCAGATATGTTTCATTTTCAACCATTTCTTTGTATATATTGAAGTTTTCAAATGCTTCTAACTTCTTCTTGAGAAAAAAGACTGCATTCATTCTTGTATAATCATCAACCAATAACATAATTTATTTCTCACCTTTCAATCCTTTTTTTCTAGTTGGTCCAACTAGATCAGTATGCACAATTTCAAGCAACGTTGTTGTGGAGTACTCCTTTGACCTTAATTTTTTCTTGGTCTATTTTCCCTGTAGACAATGCTTGCATAGAATGTTTGTTGTCTTCAAGATCTCGGGAATTTATCTTACTATTTCCTTTTTGCTGACTTTGAAAAGATTATCAAAATTTATGTGACCCATTCTTCTGTGCCAGAGCCAACTTTCATAATCCTTTCCTAAACAACATATTTTGTTTCCTATTTCATTTATAACATATATGTTTCTTTGATTTCTTACAGTTGTAGCTACCAACTTGTCTAATTCTTATTTCCTTATCTCTCGCTTATTTGAATCAAACACAATTCTGTGTCCTTGTTCACACATTTGGATTACACTTAACAAATTTTGTTTCATGTCTTTGACTAGTAAAACATTTTCTATCGTGGCATCCTTACTTTTGAGATTGATTGTACCCTTTCCAATAATCCCAGCTGAGTTGTCATTTCCAAATGAAATTGATCCATATCTTTCCTTCTTCAATGTCAGAAACCTATATTTATCACCGGTCATATGCTTTGAGCATCCAATGTCAACATACCATCCATGTTTCTTGTGTTGAGCTTGCAAATAAAGATTGTATTCTTTAGTGTTGAATTGATCCTGATTTTTTATCCATATCCTTTGTGGTTCCTTCTTATGACTGCTGATATTCTGGTTTGGTTCCCTTAGAGGAACAATGAGTCTACAATCTCTAGATATATGTCCAAAGTTGTTGCACTTGTAACATTCTACCTCATCACTTAATGATCCAAATCTATTGTATCTTATACTTTGTTCTTCATGAGATCTTCCTTGATAACTATTTATTTTATAGCCCTCACCATTGCTTTTGTTCTTGGTGTTGGCTCTACAATTTACAACTTTGTGCCCAAAATTATAACATGAATAACATGAACCAAGAAAAATAGTTTGATACCTGGGAGTGGAAGATATTCTGAATGGTTCCGCTCTTATGAATCCTTCTTCTTCTTGATGTCTTTCTATAGCCAACTGCTACTGATATTGACTTTTGAATCTTCTAGGTGGTGCAATATCTCTGTAATATTCCCCTTGAGTTTTCCCATCTTCTTCCTTCGAGGGACCTATGACAACTTCTACATAGATTCTTGGGTCTGCTTATTGCTCTATCATTTTGGAGCTTGGAATTTTTTCTTTCTGCATCTGATTGTATCCCTATCCAAATCTGTCATAGTAAGGTCTTTGACAGTTAATGATATTATCCAATATCTTGGTGTTGGTTTGTTGCATATCCTTCTTTTGGAGATCTTTCTTTAGAGTGACTATCTATGCCTCCAAGCGTTAAATGGTTATGTATCTTTCTTCTAACTTCTCTCTGAGTGTTTATTTTATTCTCTTTCTTCTTTTGCTTGGACTTTTAACTTTGTAATCATTTCCTCTAATTCTTCAGAGTTGGAATTCTAAGAATTTTCTTTCTTATTTAGTTCTTCCTAGAGTGACTTTTTTTTCTTCTTTTCCCTTTTATTACTTCTATGGAACTTAACATTTCTTCTCTATAATCAATTTCAACCTCTTCATATTCTCCTTCGGAGCCTTCATTTTCAGAGTCTTCTATTTCCATGACTAGTACACTTTCTGTATCATTGTCGCTAACTTCATCTTCGTTTGATGAAGAATTGTCTTCCTTGGTGCAAAGGCTTTTCTTTAAAAACTTATTTTTGTTTCTTCTACCCTTTTGAATTTTCTTTTTAGGGTCATATTCTTCTTCATTTATTTTATTTTTCTTATAAGGACATTCATTAGCAAAATGACCAACACCATCACAATTAAAACAAATAAGTGGAAGCTTATCTTTGTATTTTTTGGTTTCCTTTTTCAATCTTCTGACGAAGTTAGCTATCTCTTGATCTTCCTCTCAATCATTGTTGTAGCTACAGTATGAATTTGGCTTCTATTTGTCTTTCTTCTTTGTCTTCTTGGATGCCTTGAATGATGATTCCTTCATGAATAGATTTTCCTTATCTGTCCTCATCTCATAAGCTATAAGTATCCCATGCAACACATCCATGCTCAAGGTGTCTAGATATGTTATTTCTTCTAGGGATGAAATATTCAGATCATATCTCATAGGTAGAGACCTCAATACCTTTTGAAAAATGATTATTTCCTTAATTTCTTCTCCTAGACCCTTGATGGAATTGAATGTCTCATCAACTCGAATGAAGTAGGAGGAAATGTTTTCATCTTCCTTCATCTTCAATTGTTTGAACTTGACTCTAAAAAGTTTGAATTTTGGCTCCCTAAACTTTGGAATCTGCTTCATAGATATTCTTCAGTTTGTCCCAGATTTCTTTTGTGGATTCATAGTTCACAACCTTGGTGTATAATGATTTAGTCAACCCATTCAAGATAACATTTATGGATCTAGAATCATTGTCTTCAAGTTTCTTTTCATCCTTATATGTTGGGGGAGTGGTTGGTGCTTTGTATCCATCTACTATTTCTCTCCAAACATCGAATCTCTATGCCTATATATACGTTTTCATTCTTTTAATATAGAATGCATAGTTCTCACCATCAAACTATGGAACCCAAATTCTAGCATAATCCATGATCTCCTTCCAGTGGTTAGATTGCTTCTTGAAGGACCTGTTCTGATACCAATTGTTAGATTACTGAGAGGGGGTGTGAATCAACAATGAGCAATTATAGTACTTTTAACCACAGTTTATTCTTCAACAATATTCAATAGTATATCATTATCATTCAATATATCATCAACGATATAATCATAAACAACATCACATCACAATAGATACACAATACACCTGTATTTACGTGGAAACCCAAATGGGAGAAAACCATGCAATTTTTTATTTATATATTTATCAAAATAAAAAATTCATTAGAAGCACCAACTTCCGATTCTCCAACTACAACTAGAAGGAGGCTCCAAACCCCTATTCTCAGGTTCCAACCTAAAGGAAGCTACAACTCCCTAGTTCTCTAGCTCCAACCAGAAGGAGGCTAAAACCCCCTGAGTTCTCCGACTACAATCGGAAGGTGGATACAACCACCTTTCCTTACCCCATCCTACTGCCTTGAAATATAAATGTATACCAACTGTCATAGACTCTACCACTGTCACAACCTCTGTCACAACTCTGTCACTATCACTGTCTTTGTTACTGTCACTGTCTCTATCACTATCACTATCTCTGTCACTATCACAAATCTGTCACTGTCTCATAAACCCGTATCTGATCGTCAACCATCTAAACCTGTGCCATACCATACATCAAGTGTATACCAACATACATATTATCTCATGCATCAATCATGAATCAAAAGATATATCAACAATGGATAGTGAATCATGAACAAAGCATCAACCATGTACCACATGTGCCATATACCATACTATCAACCATATGTAGATACGAACCATGTCATCAATGAAGCATATCTAACAACCTATGCATTCTCCTCATGCATACATCACCATACAACATAGATATCCATCAATTAAGTACAAGTAGCTCAAATATGTAAATTATAGCAACCATATTAGTATTGTACCATACTTAAGAGTGCTTCTCACTCATCCAACCATCCAACATATACCATGTCCAAGTACCACAACCATCACACCAAGAACTCCTCAAGAATTCACAACATCATAAGAAAATATAAGAATCAAAACAAACTAATTACCATACCAGAACTTTTGTAGCTGACCTGAACCTATAGACTGATGATCTAAGAACTTGCTTTCAGACTCTAGGGACCTGGTACCAACATATATTCAATCCTTCATTAGATTTTCACAGATGCACAACATTCTCTTCTACAACTCGTAGATATATGTGATTTTCTTCACTGTAGCCCATGTACAGCCACATCCTTTTGACCTACAACCCGCAAATACCTTAGAAACTAGGGTTTGATACAACCCCAATACTTTCTCCTTTGACCTTCCTTTTCTACCTCAGAAAAATGTCGTCACAACCTTAGCAAAAGATCACTAGGTCACAAGATAGATAATCAATGAATGAGTGTGTGAATGTACTTGTGAATGACTCCTTGAGGTGTTTATATACTTGTGCTAGGTAACTCCTCTTCTTAAATTAGGTCTTCTAGGGTTTTATTGTTACAACAAATTTACCCCTTTGACCAAGACTTATAAAAAAATAGGGGCTTCTTTTCCACTCTTCGGGGCTCCCAACTTTACAAGGCCCTATCTCCCTAATCGTGAGGAACTACATGGTGTTCCACATATCATTGAAAATGGTACAATGAGTATTGTCCATATATGGGTGAGTTACCTTCATTTACTCCATCCTTAACCATGCTTAACGGTTTCTTGTAGACTTATTCAAAGCATCTTCCGGTGAGGGCCATGCTTAGAGCTATGCCATAAGGGGACCATTTTGGAGACTTCTCCAAATATACCCATCACATTAATTGACATCAATGACAACCCACTGTCCAACACCCTTCCCAAAGGAAGAAAAATTATTTTGTGTAAGTGGATAAATTAGATAAAATCATTATAGATGGGTTGGTAAACAAGTTTAAATTTAGACTAGTAGCAAAGGGGTTCTCACAAGTTTCCAACATTTACTATAATNTCCAACACCCTTCCCAAAGGAAGAAAAATTATTTTGTGTAAGTGGATAAATTAGATAAAATCATTATAGATGGGTTGGTAAACAAGTTTAAATTTAGACTAGTAGCAAAGGGGTTCTCACAAGTTTCCAACATTTACTATAATGACACATTTGCACTTGTTTCCAAGATGGACCCTATCCATCTCATCTTAGCCATTGTTGAAACTCATCAATAAGAATTTAATCAGATGGACATGAAGAGTTCCTTTTTTCACAGGTATATTGAAGAGGAGATATACGCGGAGTAGCCATTGGGGTTTTCACTTGATTCTTCCATGGTACACAAACTTTGAAAATCCATTTATGGCCTCAAATAGACCCCTTGGGATTGGTATGCCAAGTTGGATTCGTGCATTCTCTCAATGCAATTTTAATCCCAATGTCTACATTATAAGATAGGATGATTCTCTCATGTTCATAGTATTATATACATATGAAATTTTGATCACATGCAATTCCTTGGCATCCATTACTGCTATGAAAATTAATTTGCATGTCAATTTCCTAATGAGTGACTTGGGGATACTAGATTATTTTCTCATGATTGATATCACTCAATGTGATTCTAGAATCACCATGGCACAATGCAAGTATTCTCTTGATCTACTCTCACAATTTGATATGTCTAATTGCAAGCATGTTGCAATTCCTTTCCTTTGTGGCATCCAAATTGAGGCTGAATACTCTTCACCCTTGGTTAACAACACCTTATATCAAAATTTAGTTGGGAACCTCATATATATTATGAACATCACATTAGACATTTCATGTTCCATGGGTATTGTTTCCCGATTTATGTAGAAACCCCACGGGTTTTACTCGAAGGAAACTAAGTGGATTCTTCATTACATCCAGGGAACACACGTGTTTGGAATTCATTATGTAGCATGTGAAGACCTTGATTTAATAGGCTATAAATATTATAATTAGGTAGGTGATGCTATAGATCACAAATACAATTTAGAATACCTCTTCTATCTTGGTTATGGTCCTATTCATTGGTCAAGCAAGAAATAATCAACTATTTCTTTATCTACAATAGAAGTGGTGTGGATATATTAATGCATACATTGAGGCTATTTAGTTTCAAAATATTCTTACTAAATTTAGTATCCAATAACATTGTCCATTTGTCATTTTATGTGACAATCAGAGTGCCATTCAAATCTCACATGATCCAGTTCATCGACAATCAACCAAGCACATTGATCATACACACTTCATTTGGAATCTTATTCATAGACAAGTCATTGATCTAAGATATTGTCTATTTATGGGGTGGATTGCCAACATTTTCACATAGAGAAAAATTATTCATCTCCAAGATTTATTGGGGGTGCAGGCGTCTTCTTCTTTAGAGTGGGTTTCTTAGTCTTCTCTTTCTATTCTCTTGGGGGGTGGGGGGTTACCATTGGGTTTTCCCCATCCTCACTTGTTGAGGGGATCATTTTGTACATGGATATATAAAATGGATTCATATTTGTTGCAACCCATCTCTTTATCTTTGCATCACCACCACAATCCCAGCTAAGTTGCATTTATGGGGGGTGTTGGTGCATATGGTGCATGCACAATTGATTTTTACACACACTTCTTGCAGCTTACTTCAATGATTTCATGCACATGCAACAAGTTAAGCTTACTTATCTTTGCATTGATTTATTTCCCTTTCTTTATGGAGTGATTTGTATCATGTGTAACCTTCTTGATGTTTCCCTAATCCAAAAAAGCAAGCTCATTGTATTTACATTAAATCCATTATTTATCTCATAGAGAGAATTAAATTAATGAGATAGAGTGATACTTATTACAACCATATGGTTTTACTTCTATTATATACATTCTTTTGTTTAGACCCTATAACTTGGGTGGTTTTGTATCCATAGGTAGCATTAGTTTGTAGCCACATGACACATGAATCTACAACTTGGTTATGTAGTCGAATCTCATAATCTTTGGTGGTCGACTTCTTCCTCTAACAATCAACCATATAGTGATTGTTTAATCCATAAAAGGAACGAGGAAATGAATAAAAACATTGTTGTGCCTTATGATCTCTCTTCTTTGAGTTTTATCATGAGTTTCAACTCACCTCCTCAAGCCATTCAAGGACATGTGGCCAATTTGGTCTAGGGTCATAAAATACAAACCGAGTAGCATAACCAAGTTCTGTAAGATCCCACAAGTCTATTTGGAAAAGTCCCACATGACTACACTACCCAAATTCCTGACGTAGTATTCTTGAAAATCGGCCTCCTCTTTAGAAATGGCATTATGCCTTATTGAGAAAAACCCTAGTTCTTGAGATACTCCAACAAATGGTTTTACAGTAGATGCAATGATAGCGGAGGGGCCCCACTAGATGAAAATCGATGCTCTGGATCCAATGCAACTGATGGTTCGTCCATCTAATTCCCGATTTGAGTTTTATCGCTAGTTGCAACTCACCTCCTCAAGCCATTCAACGACATGTGGCCAATTTGGTCCGGGGGCATAAAATCCAAACTAAGCAGCATAAAATATTTCCATAATCTCCCGCAAGTCTTTTTTTCCAAGGCCCACATGACTACACTACCCAAAAACGCTTGACATAGTTTTCTTGAAAATTGACCTCCTCTTAAAAAATTGCACTATGTCTCATTGGGAAAAAACCTAGTGTCGGAGATACTCCAACAAACAGTTTTTCAGTCAATGGAATGATAGAATAAGGGCCCCACTAACTGAAACCTGGTGCTACAAATCCAATGCAACTGACGATTTGTCCATCCGAGTCCCGGTTTGATTTTTATCGTGAGTTGCAACTCGCCTCTTCAAGCGATTCAGGGACATGTGACCAATTTGGTTCAGGGGCGTAAAATCTAAACCAAGCAACATAATAGATTTTCGTAAGCTCCCACAAGTCTATTTGGCCAAGGCCCATGGGAACAAACTACCCACAAATTCCCACCACATTTTTTCTTGAAAATCGTCCTCGTCTTCAGAACTCACACTATGCCTCATTGAGCAAAACACTATCGTCGGAGATAATCCAACAAACAGTTTTTTGATCGACGAAATGATAGCATAGGGGCCCCACTAGCTAAAATCCAGTGCTCCAGATCTAATGCAATCAACGATTCACCCATTCGAGTCTCTATTTGAGTTTTATCGTGAGTTTCAACTCGCCTCCTCAAACCATTTAGGTACATGTGGCCAATTTGGTCCGGGGGCATAAAATCCTAACCGAACAACATAATGGAGTTGTGTAATCTCTCGCAAGTCTGTTTTTCCAAGGTGCACATGACTACACTACCCAAAAATGCCTGACATAGTGCTCTTGAAAATTGAGCTCCTCTTCAGAATTGCACTATGCCTCATTGAGCAAAACCCTAGTGCCGAAGATACTCCAACAAACTATTTGTTTTTGGATGGAATGATAGCGAAGGGCCCCTAGTAGCTGAAACCCGATGCTTTAGATCCAATGAAACTAACTTTTCATTCATTTGAGTTTTATTGTGAGTTGCAACTCACCTCATCGATCCATTTAGGGATATGTGGCCAATTTGGTCTCAGGGAATAAAATCAAAACTGAGCAGCATAACGTAGTTCTATAAGCTCCCGCAAGTCTGTTTGGCCAAGGCCCACACGACTACACTACCCAAAAATGCCAGACACAATGTTCTTGAAATTGAAATCCTTTTTAGAACTTGCATTATGCCTCATTGAGAAAATCACTAGTGTTGGAGATACTCCAACAAATGATTTTCCAGTTGACAGAATGATAGCATAGGGACCCCACTAGCTGAAACCCAGTGCTCTAGATCTAGTGCAACCGACGATTTTCCCATCCGATCCTGGTTTGATTTTTATCACGAGTTGCAACTCACCTCCTAAAGCCATTCAAGGACATGTTGATATGGAAATTCAAGGAAAGGCAAGGAAATGCAAAGGAAGGCAAGGCAAGGCAATCAAAGGCAAGACATGATAAGGCTAAGAATGGCATGACATTTCAAGGCAAGGCAAGGTTTATCTCTAGCTCTAGGTCTAGGTGTATGTATATGTATGGGTAAATCCTATTAATTATGATAATACATGTTTGACAACTAAGAAGATACCTTAGATATATGAATAAAGAGAGCTTATGTTATGACATTTAAATTCTCATGCAAGTATTTTTATCTAAGATATATGGGATAACAAGTTGTATAATTACATGCTTAATGAATCCTTTGATTGTAATTTTTATGTATTAAAATTGTTCATTTAGTACAATCAATATTTACGTATTAAACATGTTCATCTATGTATTAAACTTGTTCATTTAGGTATTAAAATTGTTCATTTACGTATTAAACTTGTTCATTTAGGAAAGGAATGGAATTGCAAGGCATGATATGGAAAGACATGGCATGGAAAGGAATACCATACCATACCATACCATATAATGGAAAGGCAAGGCATACCATACCATACCATACCATGGCATGGAAAGGAATACCATACCATACCATACCATACCATGCCAAGGATACCATACCATACCATACCATACCATACCAAGGCAAGTCAAGGCATACCATACCATGGCATGGCATGGAAAGGCATGTCATGGCATGGAAAGGCGAGGAAAGGCATGGAAAAGCATGGCATGGTAGGGTACGGAAAGGCATGGCATGACAAGGCATGATATGGAAAGGCATGGCATGGAAAGGAAATGCATGGTATGAAAAAGCATGGGATGGAAAGGCATGGTATGGCATGGAAAGGCAAGGCATTGCAAGGCATGATATGGAAAGGAATAGTATGGAAAGACAAGGCATGACAAGTTAATGCAAGGCATGGCATTGAAATGTGTGGTATGGAAAGGCATACCATACCATACCATATCATGGCAAGGAAAGGCATACCATAACATAGAATGGCAAGGCAAGGCATACCATACCATACCATAGCATGGAAAGGAAAGGCATACCATACCATACCATACCATACCATATCATGGAAAGGAAAGGCATACCATACCATAGAATGGCAAGGCAAGGCAAGGCATACCATACCATACCATAGCATGGAAAGGAAAGGCATACCATACCATACCATGGAAAGGAAAGGCATACCATCCCATACCATAACATGGCATGCCAAGGATACCATACCATGGCATGGACAGGAAAGGAATACTATACCATACCATACCATTCCAAGGCATGCAAAGGTAATCCATGACATGGAATGACATGGAGAGGAAAGGCAATGCGTGACATGAAAAGGAAAGGCAAGGCATGGCATTTCATGGAAAGAAATGAAAAGGAAAGGCATGGCATGGCAAGGCAAGGAATGAAAAGGCAATGCATGGAAAGGCAAGGCATGTCAAGGAAAGTCAATACATGGCATGGAAAGGAAAGGAAATGCAAGGCATGGCATGGAATGGTAAGGCAAGGCAAGGAAAGGAATGGAATGGAAAGGCGTGACATGGCATGGCATGAAAAGGCAAGGCAAGGCAAGGCATGACATGGCATGGCATGGAAAGGCAAGGCATGACAAGGAAATGCATGGAAAGGCAAGGCATGACATGGCATGGCAAGGCAAGGAAATGCATGGCATGGAAAGGCAAGGAAAGGAAAGGCATGCAAAGGAAAGGCATGGCATGAAAAGTCAAGGCATGGAAAGGAAATGCATGGAAATTCAAGGCATGGCATGGCATGGAAAGGCAAGGAAATCAATGGAATGTAAAGGAAAGGCAATGCAAGGCATGGCATGGCATGTCATGGCATGGAAAGGGAAGGCAAGGAATGGAATGGCAAGGCATGACATGGAATGGCATGGAAAGGAAAGTCAAGGTAAGGAATGGAAAGGAAAGGCAAGACATGGCATAGCAAGGCAAGGCATGTCAAGGTAAGGCATGACAACACAAGACTTACCCTCAATTTCTAGCCTTGTTAGTTTGATGTCTAGGGTTTAATTGTCATATTTCTCCCTTGGAATAAACCTTGACACCTTTTATTACATTTCTTTCATAATTTTCATCCCTTTAGGGATTGATGTCTTGAATATTCTAGGGATGTTATGTGCCATGACAATGATGTCTTGAATATTCTAGTTCTAATACCTCCTCGAGGCATAAAAACCTAACAAATAAGCATTTTTGAGTTCTGTGAGATGCGGCAAGATTTTTTAAGCATGGACTAGGTGACCACTTTGTCCATCTTCTCCCGATGCATAGTTCCATAAACATGCAAATGATTTTTGTGGAAGGATCGACATTTTGATGTGGTCTAGTTGAATAAGCATTGAGAGCATATTCATAATTACCTATAGACTAGTTAATTCTCAAAGGACCTTTGAAGCATATTGCAGTGCCAAAATGTCCTAGAAAAATTTACATTTGTGAAATATAAGAGAAGAATATATATAGACCAGTTAAATATCAAAGGATCTTTTAGGAAAAATTAATCATATATAGTACAAAATGGAGATGGTTGGCACTTACAGTTATGTAATAGAATTTACAATTGATAGTTAAAATGTATAACAATTTTTTTTATGATCTCTACTAATGTGTATTGCAATTGTTGCATGTTTTACATCATTGGAATGACATCTTATCTGTAACTTATTTGAAATTTTATTATGGTATGTTCACTTTGATATGATGTAATATGATTATGGTTTCATTTAATATGTTGTAATATTAGAAATATAACACAAAAATTAATTATTGCATGAAATAAATAATAACTTTTCATTTTGAATGTTTTTTTTGCAGAACACGGGTCTTCCAAAAGATCCAATTGATCCTCCTGAGATAGATCTAGATTATAATGGGTTTGATACAGACATTAGAGATGATGATGATGAGGCAGATGTAAAAGACACCGAGGTGGACAATGATGATGATCACATTGATGATGATGATGAGCTAGTTGTTGGTAGTAGCCAGTGACATTGATCATATAGAATCCATCATGGATTATTGCTGATATATTTTTATTGCTGATCATATAGAATCCATCATGTACCATATTATTGAGTTGTATCATTTTGACATACATCATTTTGACTTATATCATTTGGACATGTATCATATTGACTTGTATCATTTTGACATATTATTGTTTTACTGTCATATTTGACTTTCACTTGTTTTAGTTATAT